>JBBPBX010027488.1:14264-31480 GCA_038048925.1 Garcialebias charrua | reverse complement strand
ATATATATATATAAAAAATATATACATATTAAAAAAAAAATATATATATATATATATATATATATATATATATTTGTGGGAGTAAAAAGAGTTTCTATGCAATTATTTAGATAATTTTAGCTGTTTCCAAAGTTATTTACATCAACTGTCAAACATTTGGTGGAAAAACCTTTAAAAGTCAAAAAGCTGTGATTGTGTAAAACCGTAAAAGATATCAAAGTGCTCTTTCAGACGTGAGACGTCCAACTTTCTGTTCAAACCCTGAATTGCGATTCTACTGTGACGTATCTCCGAGCTGTACATGTAGAGCTCCAAAAAGGACTCCTTTTCCTCATGCAGTTTACCAACATCTCTTTCATTATAATTGTTTTGTTTTTTGCTTAATTTTTTGTAATTTATTTCTTTGTTATACAACATACAAATACCAGAAGTCATGGGACACTATTCCTACCAGTTAGCCGCACTTTTTGTGGTGCAAGTTGCAGTGGTGATTTTAGCCTCTTTTTGAGGGTGCTTAAAGGTGCTATATGTAACTTTCTGTAGCGCGCAGCACTTAGAAATATTTTCAACAGGGAAAGCATTCTGCTCCCTCCCCCTCAGAGCCATATATGGCTCTGCCCCCCCGTGGTCTGCTGAAATTCAAATTCAAGCTCTGTTTTTATTGGCTGGTTACAAACTCTGTTTTTATTGGCTGGTTAACGGCGGGTCACTTTTGCTTTTTAGAAATGCTTATTTACCACCTGGAGAAGCAAGGGGACAATATTTTTTTTAAGTTTTTTTCAGAGATTACTTGTCTAACATCAGTCTGTCAGGAGATAGTGACATAGTGAAGAAATATGTTAAAAATATATTTTTTAGAAAAGTTTACATATAGCACCTATAAGCACCCCTACATTTTAACTTTGCACCCCTGAAAAATAATGAAACCATCATTAGGATTTTGTAAAGAAACATATTTCTCAAACTTGAGATGCCCAAAAATATTCAATACATTTGGAATAAGTGATGACACTTAAATGGGCCAATAAAATCTGTGATTTATTTCGCACGAGTCAGATCCTTTATGCCACCTGTCAATCGTTCCAGCAGGCTTGTCCGCAACTGACTAATCAGCAATCTCAATTTGGCCCAAGGTGAAACACCCCTTACCTGCAGGAGCTCCACCCACTATTTCTCTGACAACATTGTCGAGGTTTTGCATTTCGAACGCTTTGAGGTGAGAGGGATTTTGTGAAAAATACTCAAGAAAAATGTTTAAACGTTGTCAGTGGAGAACATGTAATTCAGACAGTAGCTGTGTTTCCATCCATTTTCATTTCGTATTTTGAGCTACCTCGCAAATATGTAAATACAAATTAATGCAGATCAGAAGTGTTTCCATCTACTGGCTTGAAGCGCTTCTACCAAGCCGCGCACAGCGTCATTACGTCAGACGTCAGCGTCATTACGTCAGACGTCAGCACTGCGCATGTCTACAGTAAACAGGAAGTAGCGGTTGAAAACAGAACCCGGCCACACATCTCGTCAAAATCGAGAGAATATTTCAGGTACGTGTTGCTATCGGGCGAGTTGTATTTATTCTGTCATGCCAACTAGTTTTAGCGATGTTACATGTTGTCCGGAGCGGAAACAGCTGAACGTCACGTGACGTGAATTTTCGCTACGTCAGAAATGAGTCGGAAAATGTGTTTCCATCTGTCGTTTAGCGCAACTCAAATCCCAAAAACCACCTCAAGCGAGCGTATAAACTTTTTAGCGTAATTCAGGAAGTAACCTCGCAATTTGCCGTTTCCATTAAGCTTTTCTGCTGCGCTATTTCAAATTGCGCAGCTAGAAACCTTGATGGAAACACGGCTACTGTTACCCTGCGAGTTTAGAGAGTGGAATACAGTTTATTCCATTTCCTGTCACGCTCCAGTGGGAAGAAAGAGTTGAACCCATTCGCAGGCAGAGGACCTGGTCCCGGTGGGGAAGATCTGGGACCAATTACAGGACCGGATGACTCGGAGAGACAAAAATGACAATTAGTAGCCGCACTACTGTAACATAGAATGCTGACAGGGCAGCAATGACTTACCTAGCCCCCAAGGGGGGGCCCTGTACAGACAGAGCAGGAGGATGGATGAGGACAGGCATAGCAGGACCAGATCGTGACACTATGAGAGGACAATGCTCGAATAGGTCTGGTGGGCAGTGTTCTAGTCGCTAGTGAGGCAATCAGAGACACCTGCAGAAATCAAGCTGAAAAGCAGATGTGATCGTCACATTTCCAAACCTAAACAGAGTCTGGAAAAATGTAAAAGATGATCAAGCCCTTCAGCCGACCTCATGAGCAGCGGAATATAACAGGAAGTACCACATCGTCTTTACGAAGGTAACTTTACAATGGTAACCCAGCAAACCCTGCAGATGTTGGATGTTGTCTATCATGGTGCACTAAGATTCATAACTGGCTGTGATTATCGTACCCACCACTGCACCATGTATTCACTGGTTAACTGGACATCATTAACTTCACACAGACTCTTCCACTGGTACATTTTCATCTTTAAATCACTTCTTGGTCTGCTGCCCTCATACATCTCCTCCTACATGTCTCTGCGTGAGTGCAGCTACAGCGTGCACTCTCAGGACATGATTACCTGCAGTGTTCCCTCAGTAAGGACTGAACTAGGCAAAAGGATCTTCTCCTACTCCGTTCCCGTTTCCTGGAATATCTTGTAAAAAAGATCTGAAGCTCTTGACCTTGACCTCTAAGTGGCTTCAAACATCTGTTAAGTTCCTGGCAAAAACCAATGCAGACATGTTCCTGTTTGTAGTTTTCTACACTGCCCTACAACCCAGCTTTTTGTTTTGTTTTTTCATTTGTTATTCTCAATTTGTATGCTTTATTTTATGATTGTCTGTTGTTGTCATCACTCTGTTAAAATCAGGTCTCTCTTTTAAATGAGTCCCAGAGGCTCAATGGTACCAACCTGTATACATAAAGGTTGAATGAATGAAAACTGCAGTAAATCCTCCATTTTTGTAATAATTCCATCCATCCATCCATTATTGTCCGCTTGTTCCGAAGTCGGTTTGTGGGGGCACCAGCTTGATCATGCAGCCCAGACATCTCTTTCCACAGCTACCTCTTCTATCTTTTCTGCGAGGACCCCAAGGCGTTCCAAGACTAACTGAGAGACATGTCCAGCATGTCCCGGGTCTTCCCCAGGGTCTCCTCCCAGTCAGACATGCTCAAAGCACCTCCCTAGAGAGGCATCCAGGGAGCATCCTTACTGGATGCCTGAACCACCTCAACTGGCTCCTCTCGATGTGGAGGAGCAGTGGTTCTAATCTGATGCCGGGTACCCACCTAAATTGTCAGAACGTTCCTGGCGCCCCCTTTTGGTCGCTTGTCACTGATGCCGGGTACCCACTGGGACGCGTCTGATGACGCGCACTAGGGGGAGGCAGAGGGTCATCAGTTGTTGTGTTTTCATGCTGCTGGCAGATAAAATCAGCAGCACGTGACCCCCGTTTCTACTGTAGTGGGTTTTCTACAAGCCGAACTGCAGCTCTGAAAGTCTTTGTTGAGATTAAAACGTTTTTTTTATGTTTGGGGTGATCGTTCGCTGAGCGGACAGCAGCAACTGTTTAAAATGCCAAGATTCTTACCGGAGTCTGGTTCCAATTCATGGAGGCTGATGAGGTAAGTTTAAAAAGTCCAAAAAAAGTCCCGTTGTCGTTGCGTCATCACATAGCAGAGGCTCTCCCGATTGGTTGCTGGACGCGTCGAGCAACGTCGAGCCGCAAAAACATCAACTTTTGAGACTTTGGCGGCTCGACGCTGCTCAACGCGTAGGTTGTTTCGGACGCGCGCGTGCGTGGAAAGGAACTGCCGCGTGCCGGCGCGCCACTTCAAATACTCAAAACGCGCCGCTTCACGGTTCGCCGCGCTTCGACGCGTCTCCACATAGACTTTCAATGTAAACCAGCCGCTTCAGCGCCCGACACGGGTCCGGTGGGTAACCGGCATGAGTCTCTCCTGGAAAACTGAACTTTTCACCCCATCTCCAAAGGAGGGTCCAGCTACCCTGCAGAGGAAACTAATTTCTACCATATGTATCCACAATCTCATTATTTCAGTGACTACTCAGAGCTTGTGACCATAAGTGAGGGTAGGAATGTAGACCGACCGGTCAACGGCGAGCTTTGCCTTACAGCTCAGCTCCCTCTTCACCACAACGGACCGGCACAGAGTCCACAATACTGCATATGCTGCGCCAATCAGTCTGTCAATCTCACGCTCCATTCTTCCCTCAATCGTGAACAAAACCCCGAGATACTTGAACTCCTCCAAATAATTATTCCATAATGGTTAAATTAAAGGTTAATGCTTAAAGCTAGTTATGCTTTGTTTTGTGTGTTTTTATGTAGATATATTTTGCGACTTCTGGTTGCATAAGTTTAATCTTTGTTACGATCAGTTAAAACTAAACTGATTTTGTACAAAGTGTTTCTTAGGTTGTGCTATGTAAAGCGGAGCGCTATGTCTGTAGCATATATACTAGCACATCTGTATTGTGCGCCGCTAGCTTAGTGCTATGTGTTGTTGTGTCATGCTCTCTAAAATAGTTATTGAATCAAGTGTTTACCAATGTAGGTAAACATAGATGTTTAAAACCCTTTTAAAATACACCATAATGCAGGAAATGGCATCTACTTCATTCAAAATTTTCCAGACCCCCCACCAGCCCCTCTATTTGTAACTGGGTACTAGACTTCTTAACAGACAGACCACAGTCCGTGAAGATCCACAACTTCTCCTCCTCCACCATAACCCTCAGCACTGGCTCTCCTCAAGGATGTGTGCTGAGCCCCCTTCTGTTCACTCTGCTCACATATGATTGTACAGCCACACTTCCAGGCTGTCATATTGTTAAGTTTGCAGATGATACAGCGGTGGTGGGATGCATCACAAACAATGATGAGTCCAGCTACAGACAGGAGGTGGAACACCTGGAGAGCTGGTGCAAAGAGAATAATCTTCACATGAATGTGAAGAAGACAAAGGAGATGATTGTGGACTTCAGAAGGAACAAACACACCCATGCCCCACTGAAAATAGGTGGGTCTGCAGTGGAAGTGGTCTCCAGCTACAAATACTTGGGTGTACACATGAATGATAACCTCAGCTGGAGCAACAACACCACCAGCCTGATCAAGAAAGGTCATCAGAGACTCTACTTCCTCAGACGGCTGAGACGTGCTGGTCTGAGCAGCCCAGTTCTCACCTCGTTCTACAGGTGTGCAGTGGAGAGCGTCCTGTGCTCCAGCATCAACGTGTGGCATGGAGGCTGCACAGTTGAAGAGAGGAAAGCTCTGCAGAGAGTGGTGAAGGCTGCACAGAAGTCTGTTGGAGTCAGTCTCCCCACAATCACAGACATTTACACCTCCAGATGCAGGAAAAGAGCCACCTGCATCATGAAAGACCTCACTCATCCAGCACACTCACTCTTTGCCCCACTCCCCTCAGGACGGAGGTTGAGGAGCATCAAGTGTAGAACCACTAGACTGAGGAACAGCTTCTACCCTGAGGCTGTTAGACTCATGAATAAATAAAAATAAAAAAATAAACACTGCAAAATATCACATCATGCTGATGCTGATCTGTTTTCTTGTTGCTGTGTTCATCTGTGACCATCTGCTCATACAAACTCATGTTCGTGCTGCTGTTTATTTCCACTATATTAGGCTTAGTGTATTACTAGTTGATGTTTTTCTTAGTTAATTCTAGATGTTATTACTGTTTTTCTCTTGCATTTGTTGTTGGATGTAACTGGGACCCCGTGTACATAATCTCGTTTTCATCACATGTACCACATGCGGTGCAAATGACAATAAAGACTCTCTGACTCTCTCTGACTCTGACTCAGCATGTCACCCCCACTTTGCTATGCTTCCAACACCAATGTCCACTTCATTGGTCAAACCAAGAGCTAATGTCAGCGCTGGGGGCTAAGCGCCCTTAAACGTCAGATTCTAGAATCGCCCCTGAGAAATTGCATGTTTGATTCAAAAGCCTTATGATCTGTAATGTTTTTATGTTTTTCGTGCTGTACTTCATTGTCTGTGTTGCCTGTTGCGTGTTTGTTTGTCCAGCACTTTGTGTGGACTTGTTCCTGTTTACAGTGCTTTATAAATAAAATGGTATGGTATGGTATGGTATGGTAAAGCCTTGCATGTTGTTTTCAACTGAACAGTAATAAATGTGCTTCAATGCTTCTGTGCAACATCTTTTTAATTTTAACTGAGCCACTGCTGAAAACTTCCAACAAAAGTCCACTTTATAGCCACTCGGCACGTAAAACTCAGTGCTTGCCCATCAGTCTTCTGTATTTTCAGAATCATTTCATGTGTTACGACTTCACTTCACATGCTGGCATGTTTGAATATCAATTAGGTGGCAGGGGGCACAGATAATACAAAAATCAATCCTTTTCTCTGGCAAATTAATTACATTGATCCATTAGCACTTAGAAGCAACCTGTTGCCAACGTTCTCATCTTCTCGGACTAATTTGACTTGAAATCTCCTGAGTACTGATGAAACATATGTTCCCTCAGCTCGTTAAACCGAGCAGTCTTCTGAGATACGTCTCTGACTGGTGGGTTGTTACAACTGAGGTAATATTGACTTTTTTTTGCTGTGACGAACACAGCTGTGGAGCAAATCCCTCAAATCTGGCAGCAGAAATGTTACTGTGATGTCTGTCTCTTTGCCAGCTGTTTTCTTATACGTTTCTGAGTTTTGAATAAATCTAAAAGCGTTTGTTTTAAATGGGATCAGCACTGACATCGGTGAATGTCAGCATAAATATTCCACTGCGGTGACGGTTGTTTTTGTCATGAATATTCATGCCCACTTTAATCTCTCTGGTCAAGATTGACGCCGAGCTGCATAACAAATACAGTTCACATAAAAGTTTCACATTTTTTAAAAAGTGTTTGAAAAGTAACATGAAACTTGAAGGATTGCATGACACCTGCTGCCAGCCAGGTGCCCAGACTTTTTCAGCATACGAGCTCCTTTTAAAATGACCAAGTCAAAGTGGTCTACCTACGATAAGGCCCCATTTACATGAGAACAGCCTCTGGAAACTTGAGCGGTTTTTTTTCAGTGTTTATTGGAGGTAATAAACACACAAAAAAAACAGTGTTTTACATGAGAATGCTGTATAGTTTCCATGTCAGTCAGGTTGCCAGATAAGAAATCATGAACTATAGTACTGTGGTTTTAAAATGATAGTGTTTTGACTGTCGTATGTGCTAAGTAAATATATTCTAAGATGAGGTGTGTTGTGTTTGTTGAACATGTGCACAGAAAAGGAAGGGGTAAATAAGACATTTTAAATTTAATTGGAAACCCTGATGCAGGGTTCAGCTGCATTAAACTTTTATTTAAACAGATAAATCACATCGAGCCTCAAAGACTCATTTACAAGTGAGACCTGTTTGGACAGACAATAAAAAGTGGTGGGGGAAAAAAGACACATCAGGTTTGGAGAAAAAAAAATGCTAACATGCTCTTAATCTTTGGCTGAAGGTTAACAGCATGATAATGGAGGGAGAAAAAAAACTTGCACAACCACGGGGGTGGGGGGGATGCAAGGGTGGTGAGCATGTCCAGAGACAACACACAGAGGCACTGTAGAGTTTAGATAAAATTGCTCAGTTCAAATAGTTCCCTCTGGAGAGATCTGTACACTCTCGGGGGGTGCCGAGGAGGCCAAGGATGAATACAAAGAGTCTTAAAATGATGACAGAGTGTTTATTCAGCTGGACCCTCTGATTGGTCCATAGACTTCCTCGGTAGGAGGGGAGCGAGGGGCAGAGCATCAAGGTTTACAAAACTTCCAGGTGAATTAAGATAAAATGGCCTGTTAAGGCCAGTCAGGGAACCAAATTCAGATAAACACGATTGTTTTGGGGACAAGCAGAACTTTTACTGACATCTTCCTTGAGTCTTTGTCAGTTCACTCTGTTCCAAAACGTCCAAATGAAATGGCCACACCAATGGACCGTGCCTGAGAGTAATCCCAGAGGTCTGATCCATCCTGCCAAAAGCATTTGAGTCTGGGTGCTCGAGGCACGAACCAAGCCATCATAAGGCAGGCAGCCTGACCAGGTCCAAATTTGCTGCAGACAACTTCCTTGATTGTAGATAAACCAGGAACCATCTGAATCCAAAAAGCAGGAAACCAGTTATCATAAATCAATTTATTTGAGGGGCCAACTGAAAAAAATCCATAGCAGATTATTATTCGGAAGACTTGTAGAATAGAGGCTCTAAACAGTTTTATAAACAGGACAGAGCAAAACAAAGTGGAGAGGTAGAGGAAGGGAAAACGCGTCCGCCCTTGACAAGAGCAAGTGTTGAAATGTTCATCCATTGTGATGCAGCGTCTGCATGACAGTTAGTCCAAACTGGTGAATACACTAATGTCTCTTTGGACCCTGGATTTTATTAGTTTTGCTCTTAGATGCTGAAAAATGGTGAGCAGCACAAAAACACTTTGCTCGCTGCCATTTATTATAACTGTTATTATATTTATTATAACTGTTATTATATTTATTATAACTGTTGTTATTTATTATAGCTGTTGTTGTTTATTGTAACTGTTGTTAGAGCAGAAAAACTTTGGACTGCAGCCGCCTGTAGTGTGCATGTGCCACTTCACACTTGGAACATTTCACCCCTCCGTGGGGGGTTCTCCCGAAAATCAGACTGGCTGCCCTGTCTGTCAGTCGTGACAAATTTCATAGTGAGGATGGTGATGTCTATGTTTTTAAACACCACGCCATCTACCCATACTACCTTTGCAATCGACCAGTAGATCACGATTGATGAACTGGCCACCACTGGTTTAAGAAAATATCTTGTTCAGTCTGTTAGAACTTGGAGTATGTATTGAGAATAAGCCTTAGCTACTATGTCACCAAACTACAGTATAGCCCATAAGTTGTAAAACTGGCAAAACACACCAAATCCAAAAGGTAGTTGCTGTACATGCTTCCCATTCAGCATGAAAGGAAAGTGATAAATGTACAGGTTGTAAAAACATAAACAATGTAATTTCCTCCAGTCTTTTGAATCCAAAACCATAATACTCTGATTTGTTTAATTATTTACAACTGTCTGGTCTTTAAAATCCTAATGCAAACAAGAACGAAGACAGTGTTGCCTTTTTTAATATTTTAATAAAAAGAAAAAATGATTGTCAATTTTAAACCAGTACATGCACGATTAAAAAGACTGAAAGGCAGAAAGAGCTTAAGTGTATTTAAAAGAGGAAAAATCCTTAAAAAAAAACAGTCATGAACTAGTTTTCACATAAAACTGGATGATCTGCACCCAAAAGTCCAAAAGATTTATAAACATAGAAGTCAAATTGTGACAAGGAGTTGTTTTTATTAACTCCATGGTCTCCTCAACCTCCTGCTGCCCTTGGGTCAAAATGATCCCAGAGGCCTCAGAGTTAAAGCCTCCAGTAGACCTCAGCGTCCTGCCTTTACGCCATACGCGCGCATTCTGTGCGCACGCGTTCGCTGGTATAGCTCTTCTTTTTTTTTTTATGCTCACGTTTTCGCTCCAAATCCTTGTTGTACTGTGAGCAGCTGCAGTTTGTCCCCTCTGCGCGCAAACTGAGGTCGCTGATTGGTTACTTGCTGACACGCCTACTGAAATGATTGACAGCTCAGTCAGAAAACTCGAGAACTCATCATGAGCAGCCCGCTGCGGTGTTCTGCTGCGGTGTTTCTACTTTATATGTTATAAAAAGTTCTAAGAAATAAAAATAATAACAGGGAGCGCTTTTCCTGCAGCCCACAGCCCACCAGGAAATATATAAAACCTCCCGCAGCCAGGTAGGACCTGAATTCATTCATTTCAGTCATCGAGTGAACGGAGGAAGAAGCGATTACTTGACTTTTGGCAAAAAAACAAAAGAAAAGGCCCGATCAGCGATAAAGAAGAGGAATTTAATTCATTTGTGTAACATACAAAACAGTCCGGCGCCGGGGAAGTTTATGGTCAGACACCGCTCAAGCGTACGCGGTCGTAAAAAAAGAGCTTTGTGCGTTCTGCCCTGAGGGGCTGCGCGGGGGCTACGCTTTTGCCTCAGCATACGTACGTCGTACAGGGGCGTATAGGACGCGCAGGTATACTGGGGGCTTAAGACTGAGGGTCATTGTGACCCAAGGGCAGTAGGAGGGTTGAAGCTTGAGGAATTGTTTATGTCTGGTTCATCATCCAAAAGGTTAAAGGTGATCATGTTTTTGCCTCAGTGTGTGTCCATTTGTAGTTTTTATAAAATATCTCGTGAATCTTTGGGCAGATTTTAATGAAATTCTCAGAAACTATTAGATGAATGTCTACACACAACTGATTGACCTTTGGCGTCAACCCTATTCAAGATGGCCACCACGACTAAGAAAACTTAGGAATCATAAAAATGTCTATAATTTAGTCTGTTTTACAGATATTGAGCTAAAATCTAGTGTGGTAGTAGCTGAGAGTCATCTCAAACACAGACTCCAAAGTATTCAATGAAAAGCTGTTTAAAATTTTGATCTCAGCCATTTGTTTATTCTGTTGGCAAAATATATCCATATATATTCACATCCATATCCAACCTTCATCCATCCAGTCATCCATCATGCCAGTTATCTATCCATTCATCCATCCATCCATCCATCTATCCATCCATCCATCATGCCAGCTACCCATCCATTCAGCCATCATGCCAGCCATCCATCCAGCTAGCCATCCATCCATCTATCAAGCCATCCATCCTTTATCTTCACCCACTTCTTCCTTTCTGAGTCACATGGTGCCCATGTCCAGCCATCACTGTGCGAGAGGTGGAGGACACCTGGACAAGTCCCCAGTCCATCACTGTGACACAGAGACAAACGAGACAAACAACCATTCACTCTCTCACACCCAGGGACAATTTTGCATCAACCCCCCAAAAATACAGTGTATACATATATATGGGTCCTAGACTTTTTAACAAATGTCTGCCAAAACCAACTGACCCAAGTAAACAAATGGTCATAACTCGGCCATTCTTACAGATGTTGAGCTCAAATTTGGCGTGGTAGTAGCTGAGAGTCATCCCCAACACATACACTGAGCTCTGTGTTATATTTCAGTTCAAATTTTGGACAAAGCTTCTGGCTTTACGTCCATTTTGTTTAGCAAAATGCCTCATGAACCACTGGATCAAGATGGCTGCCACAGTTAATAGACAGCCCAATCAATTTTAATCATATGGAAGTTGATTTGATGTGGTAGTGGTTGAGACTCCTCAACTTATTCTGAGCTTTAATACGTCACTTAAATTGGTACTTTTACCAGATTTGGCTAAAGATGACTTGAGTTTAAAACTGAGGCATGAAAAGAAGCGGGTGATATGCATTCCTTTATCGAATGCTAGGAATCATTTAATTTCCATTCAAGTCAATGTTTTCTTTTATAATTAGTTTAAGGGGTAGGTCAACGCAGGGAATATGTTTATGGAATAGTTTGGATAATGATATTAAAAAAGAAAAATCATTATTTATATTTAAGAAAAAAATCAAGAATATATTGTTGATAAGATACATGTAAGTTAGTTAATATTTACTGAACTATACAGTAGTGAATAATTGTGATAAGTTATGTGTTTTGTTATATTATTTATGGATGATTGTTGCTGAAATTGATTGCTTGAATTGATTTTGTTAAGAAGGGGCAGAAATAATAAGACTTCATTCTTCTTCTTCTGCCTTTCATTTTATTTTATAGGTATTTCATTTTCTTGATTTGTAATTGTATTTGTGTTTTTTAATTGAAATAAAATTAATAAAATAAACAAACAAACAAAGAGCTAGAAATTACTGAAACACCTCGTGCTGCCACGTTGCCCCAGGATTAGTTTCACAAATTGGTGCGACATCCTCATTTTACCCTTCTACAAATATTTTCTTTCTTCCTTTTGTTTTTGCATTTCTATTGATGATAAAAACATCTAAAGCGGACGTTATTGCTGTAATTACACAATAAATAAATAAAAAAACTGACCTTTTCTGTAACGTCTGAAATAATAAACCGCTACTTCCAAATTGGATCACAGATTTAATTACGGCGGCAAGTTTGCATAAAAAGACAGAAATAAGAGCTAGATTGACTTTTTTTTTGTTCGCAAGGTCATGACAATATGTCATGGTCACTTTGAATCAAGAGGAGTGATGTTAATTGAGTCTCATCCCTCTGAGCCGAGGCAGGGTCCACTTCACCCAATTACTCCAGTTACAGGCTGTAATCCAATGATGCAACACGAGCAACTGGAAAGAATCAACACAATCACCGTGATTACACCGAAAAGGCTAAACGAATTATTTTAGCTGTGGATCGTTCAGAAACAACTGAGCATCATCAGACCGGAGCAGAAGTCCCTGAATGGACTCAAATTAAAGATTTTAAGACAAAAATGGCTACAATTCAGTCAGATAAAAAAAAATATATTCAGCTGAAATTTGGTGTGGTAGTAGCCGAGTTGCCTCTTAACCCATTGAGCACTACACATTGTGCTATAGTTTGAAACATTTGTATTACTGTTAGTCAACCCTGTTTGTCTGTTAGCAAAATATCTCATGCACCGGTGGTTGTATCTTAATGAAACTCTCAGGAAGTAATCACTGGATTAACATCTACAGCTGCAAACCGTATTTTCCGGTGTATAGGTTGCACCTTTTTATGGTTTTTTCAAGGCCTGCGACCTATACTCAGGTGCGACCTATATATGGCTCGTTATCACTTTCGGTGAAACAAATTTTTTAATCCAGCTCATTTCACAATTATATTCATTTATTAAGGAAAAGTTCAGCTCAGACATATATTTGCTATAATTTTTATCAAACAAATAATTGTTTTTAAGTGTTAATCTTCTTAAAAGCCTTGCTGTGCGCTCCTGTGGCAGACATTTGCAGCAGAGCTAAACGTAGGTGCGACCTATCTAGGGATTTTTCCAATCTATTGGTGATAATTGGACAATGCGACCTATACACAGGTGCGACCTATACACCAGAAAATACTGTAACTATTGGAGTCAGTCCAGTTCAAAATGGCCGCCACAGCTAATCCAGCTCAGCAACACAGCAATAGCTATAATACCGCAGTAGATTTTACAGATTCTGAGCTGAAATTTGGTGTGGTAGTAGCTGAGCTTGCCTTCTTATACATCTGAACACTACACTTTGAGCTGTGTTTTGAAACATTTGTATCAACTGTTATTCTGTTAGAAAACCATTTCATCAAGTTCAAGTCCGTTTTATTGTCATTACTATCTCATGTGGTACATGAAGTGGAACAAAATTATGTAGAGCATCCCAGTTACACCCAAAAATAGCAAAATATAAAGTATAAAAAGAAGCTGTAAATGAGGATCTAAGATATTCACTGATATACACTAAACAAACACCAGACATTATGCTCAAATATCTAAACACTATGTAAAACAATACGGCGTAACAGCAGCCTGATGGGTATGAATGAACACAGCAGCATGGATAATCAGCAGCATGAGATCAGCAGCACAGATAAGTCACATATCAC
Organism: Garcialebias charrua; assembly: GCA_038048925.1. Taxonomy (NCBI): domain Eukaryota; kingdom Metazoa; phylum Chordata; class Actinopteri; order Cyprinodontiformes; family Rivulidae; genus Garcialebias; species Garcialebias charrua. Next base: position 17,839 of record JBBPBX010027488.1, on the reverse strand, counting down.
CATTTAAAGTGGCGATACTGGTTAGAGATTCCTGAGTCTAACAGCTTCAGGGTAGAAACTATTCCTCAGTCTAGTCGTTCTACACTTAATGCTCCCCAGCCTTTTGCCTGAGGGGAGTGGGGCAAAAAGTGTGTGTGGTGGGTGAGTGAGGTCTTTCATGATGCAGGTGGCTCTCTTCCTGCATCTGGAGGTGTAAATGTGATGGTGGGGAGACTGACTCCAACATATTCTGTGCAGCTTGCACCACTCTCTGCAGAGCTTTTCTTTCTGCAGCTGTGCAGCCTCCGTGCCACATGTTGATGCTGGAGTACAGCATGCTCTCCACTGCACACGTGTAGAAGGAGGTGAGAACTGAGCTTCCCAGACCATCTGGTCTCAGTCGCCTGAGGAAGTAGAGTCTCTGATGAGCTTTCTTGATCAGGCTGGTGGTGTTGTTGCTCCAGTGCCTCATGGACCAGTTGCATTTTAATTAAAATCTCAGGGAGTAGTCACTAGATAAACTTCTACAGCTGAATAACTATTTGTCAGTCCAGTTCAAGATGGCTGCCACAGCTAATCCAGTTTAGCAAACACAACAATGCCTCTTAGTTTTTATGGATTTTAAGCTGAAATCTGATGTGGAGGTAGTTAAGAGTTGTTTACAGCTAATTTGAGCTTGACATTGTGCATAATGTTATTTTCAAGATTTGACAAAGAAACTAAAACTCCAGATGATCTTAATCTAAAACTCTCGACTGAAAGGCGGTGGTGGATTTTCATTTATAAGCACTGTAATCCTAATTACACTTGAAAAGACCTAAAGCCCAACACAGAGGGGTTTTTGGCCCCACGCAGTCTCCCCCACAACATTTATCTTCTGAGTTGTAACTGTGGGAATTTAAAATGACAGCGAAAATTTGTTGACAATAATTTAATTCGGATGCAGTCTCACAATTCTCTGCGTCAGCTTCATTTGCCCGAGGCGTCCATGTTTATGTTTACTATTAAAACCTATAAAGCTGTCAGGAGGGCCTTCACGCTGCAGCTCCTTCCAGCTGGTACCAACAACATGCAGTGATGAGCAGTTAGAGCAGAACCAGACATGGTGACCAGGATGCAGCGAAACCGAGAGTCCTCAATTTACACTTTGCGTTAACGGGATGTTCTTGCTTTATCTTCTCTTTGCTTCTCCTCTCATCTGCATCAACTCCTTCCCACAACATAAATGCCATTGTTGTTAAATTCACCACTTTCCGTTACAAAAACGTGTCATTTACTGCTTCATTATCTCACTCTTTGAGACTTAAGATGAGTTTAGTTAGCATTTTTTGGAAATTGCATATAAAATGAGCACATCTTTAATTTTTAATGTTTTTGTCTTTCTTTGTAGCTGTTATGTCTGTATGAGGGCTTGTTTCTGGGTTACACTGGCATTTTGTTAGTAGATTTTTGGACCTTCTGACTTTAAGGTGAAATTCCTTCAATAGGTTTGTTATAAAGATCAAGAATCAAGAATCAAGAAGGTTTATTAACATTGCATCAATTTTCATCAATACAGCGTAAATATGTAGTTACAGACATCCAGGAGAGAGAATGAGTGCAAACAAGCTGCAGCTCAACAAAGCACATGACATGTTTATCAACACATGATATGTTTATCAACACATGATATGCTCATAGCGCGGCCAGTCCCAATCTGTCCCCAGATGAAGGTCAAAAGCAGGAAAACAGGCAAAGACACGGGGTTTCACAGCATTGATATTAAAAAAAGATGAATCACATTTTGTCTTCAAGACACCGCGTGATCCAGTAAAAACCATATCAGAAAGCACATTTAGTTACAATAACAAATGGAGAGACGGCAGGCAAGGAGATAGTCTGTGAGTAATTTCAGACAAACACAGAGTTCAGCAGATGTGCAGCTGGGTGTTATCTGAGGCTTCACAGAAATCTCTGGGGAGGGGGAGGGGGGGGGGACTCTTCAGCTCCACACTCCAGGAGAATGGCTTCCCACAGCTTACTTTTCAAGGACATGTGCAGAAGCCAGATAATGTTCTTGTTTGTTATCCAATAGACCACAGTGTTCTTTTCCACTGCCGCCTTCAAGTCTGTGGTGCTGTTTCATGGCCGAAAGAAATCCAAATATGTGGTTCCGCTCTGCTCAGCTTCATGAACTCCCATCTGTCCCTTGATTGATCCGGGGTGGCTGTAAACAAGTCCCAAAACGGACAGCAGGTGCGCGGTGGTCCACCACTGCTCCAAGCGAGCGATTGAGCTCATACAACAGCTGGGATGAGGAGCTCACGGCCCGGTTCAGAGAATTTTGCTGATCAGGTAGTGCCGACAGCGCGCTGATAGCTGCCGAAGCCTCCCTCAGCTTCCAGTAACAAACAACTCCGCTCACGCCAAAAAACAGAGCAGTTGCTACCAATAATCCAATAATCCACAAATCCTCCACGTCTTCGACACTTAAGACGGTCAGACACATGGGCTGCCACTGACCCCACGAGTCCAGCACGTATCCAGCCGCGTGTGTGTCGGAGGGACAGACAGCTTCTCCTGGCACGGTCCGCTTCGTGGAAAAAATCTTATCCATTGAAGAAACAGCCCAATTTATTAATTCCATATTGGTTCGAGTGAGCGCTGAAGGGTCGCAGACGAGACGAAAAGCAAGCAGGGAGTAGGAAAAGATGTTGATAACTGGTAGTATTAATAAAATAACAAAACTATTTTCTAAAACTAAATTATCATTGTTGAATGCATTTCAACTTTCCATACCGGATTTCTGATTTAAAATAATCTTATGCTTGGAATGGACGGAGATGTATTCAGACCCAGTAAATGAGGTCATGCAAGATGTGACTGTTAATATTTGAGTTATTAATGACTCATAGTTATAACCACAGTTTTATATCACTATTTATAAATTTGACAAAGTTAGTTTAGTGTTTGCCAAGGTAACTTTGCCTTTTAAGGCAAGTTAGATCAAAAGTTTTAGATGTGCATTTTTTTAGGGAGTCTCATTAAAATACATCCCCAGGTTCACAAGGTATTTTGTGAACAGACGGAAAAATAAAAACATACAAACATGAACAAAAACTCTTATCACCTTTAACGTTCATCTACGAGGAAGAACTCAGTTCAATTCAGTTCATTAATACAGCATCAATTCACAACAAATGTTTCAGAGCACTTTAAATATATATTTTGCATAAATAAAAAATGCAAATTACCGTACTTCTGCCTTAAATGTCGCATCAGTTCAAATATGTCTTAATAAAGTGAAAATGATTTATAAATATGTAAATATGTAATACTTGTCAGCCCTGAGCCGCAATAGCAGCTTAAGGGCGCCCAAGGCAGAGGCTTTATTAACCACAGATTTTGTAGGCCACCTTCACCAACAAGGGGCCGAGATTAATCCACATCACTCTGCTCATCTTTCAATCTATCGTACTTTTCTTGCATTATAAAGTCTCTGCTATTGTTTTTATTCACCAAGGAATTGTTGCAGTTTAACATTTTCAGCCCACTCTGCACGCTTCACTTTTACTTTGCCAACATGTCAGGGACTAGAATTTTTTTTAATTCAACAT
>JBBPBX010027488.1:0-10048 GCA_038048925.1 Garcialebias charrua | reverse complement strand
TAAAAATGTCAAAGTAAAAAACAAGTACTGTATTTTTTGAATACATATTCATTAATGCATGCTAAAGTTTTAAATAAACTTCTCACCTGATTCTGTTACCTCTTGAGAGAATGTGGTAGGGATCATTCTCAGCTACAACCATGCTAAATTTGAGCTCCATATTTGTATAGTTGACTTACAGCTAGGGATGCACGATATTATCAGAATGGTATCAGCATCGGCCGATATTAGAGATAAAGTAAAATATCGGACATCTGTCATTCCGTCAAAATAACTCACCGATATAAAAGGCGCTGTTTTTTTGTTATTTTTATATATGCTATATATTTATATAGTGTTACATCATTTTCAGCCCCCTTTTTGGTAGCTGCATTTGGTAGCAAGCCAAATTGACAAAGACCATGCAGAATAATGTAGTATTTTAATTCCACAGCAGAGAAAGCTATGTAGTCTCTGTAAGTTGGTCAAGGGAGAGAAAGAAAAAAAAATCTGTACTGGTATCGGTTAAATAAGTTTTAACATATCGGCTAAAAATCCAATATCGTGCATCCCTACTTACAGCCGTTTTTGTGTTTGTTAAAGAACAATTAGCTACGGTGGCCATCTTGAATTGGGTTGACTTCATAAGTTAATCATGACTTTCCAAGAGTTTTAATAAAATCCGTCCATTGGTTTATGCAATATTTTGCTGATCGACAAACAAACACTCACAAATGTAAATAAATGATCACCCGCCTTTCATAGCAGTGGGCAATTGGCTAAATAAATTGGAAATTATGTAAGATTTGCTAGGAAAATATTATTAATATTCCCTGAAGAAAATTTCTGAAAAAAGAAAGAAAATTCTAAATAACCCCATGAAACACAAACATTACATTTATCAACTATCAGTTTATAATACTTGGTTAAACATTAAAACCTCAGGGCAAAAATCTCTATGATAAGTAAGAGCAGTCCAGGACAAAGAACATCATTCATCTTAGAAAGCAGACATTTTTAAAGATGTTTAGGCTTTGCTGTCACTTTCTCATAAATATTTAAAGATAATTCTTAACCACTGGTATTGTTTCATGTCGAACCTACTTGTAAAGTTTTTTCCAGAGAAAACCAGGAACTTTNTGCAGCAGATAAACACGGTCCACATTTTGACGTAGGTGCGACCTATATTCAGGTGCGACCTATATATGGATTTTTCCAATTCTTTGGCAATAATTGGAGAATGCGACCTATATTCAGGTGCGACCTATATTCCAGAAAATACGGTACGTCAAAATCGGGTTACGAACGGCCCGTAGGTCCGGAACTCGTTCGTAAGTCGCGGACTCCCTGTACTCTGTGGGGCGGCTGTGGTGTAGTGGTAATGGCAGTCGACCCCTGATCGGAAGGTTGGAGGTTCGAATCCCGCATCCGCCCACCATGTGTCGTTGTGTCCCTGGGCAAGACACTTAACCCCGAGTTGCTCCCGGTAGGTCTGGATGGCGCCTTGCAAGGCAGGCTACCACTACCGGTGTATGAATGTCTGAATGAATGGGTGGATGGTTGGTATTGTAAAGCGCTTTGGGGCTCCTCACAGGGGGCTGGAAAGCGCTATATAAATAAGCTCCATTTACCATTTACTCACAAATGCAAATACATGATCACCCGCCTTTCATGGCAGTGGGTGATTGGCTAAATAAATAAATGATAAATTATGTAAGATTTGCAAGCAAAATATTATTAATATTCCCTGATGAAATTTTCTGAAAAAAGAAAGAAAATTCTAAATTTCTAAAATTCTAAAATTCTAAAATCTAAAGCACCTTGATAACAGTTTATCTGTTCTAACTGTGCTATATAAATAAATTTGACTTGACTGACTTGACTAAATAACCCCAAACACAAACATTACATTTATCAACTATCAGTTTATAATACTTGGTTAAACATTAAAACCTCAGGGCAAAAATCTCTATGATAAGTAAGAGCAGTCCAGGACAAAGAACATCATTCATCTTAGAAAGCAGACATTTTTAAAGATGTTTAGGCTTTGCTGTCACTTTCTCATAAATATTTAAAGATAATTCTTAACCACTGGTATTGTTTCATGTCGAACCTACTTGTAAAGTTTTTTCCAGAGAAAACCAGGAACTTTGAAACCTTCGTCAAACTCGGCATCGCTGTCATCTGTGAGCTCCTCACCGTTTTCTCTCTTCTCCTCTCGTTCTCGAAGCCGCTGCCGCTTCCATCTCCTAGAAGGGCAGTGGAGAAACTATTATGGCATGCATGCAAACTTAACATAAGCATATTCTTCCTGTTATACAAACAAAATATTAAGAACATTAAGATTAGCAAAAACAAAACAAAAATGTGCCTCTTAAAAAAAAATAATCAAAGCTATCAATTAAACAGGTGTAAGGACCGCAAATGTTTTCATGTTGTGACCATATCCCCTGAGCAGGGGGAGCATTTACAACATATACGGTAAATGTAAAGAGAATAGTTTTAATAGTGTAGCAGCGAGGCCAGTTAGAGGCACAGTCGTCATGCACCAAATGAAGATTGATACAGACAATTAGTAGCGCGAGTTCCCCAGAAAGGTGTGAGGTGCAAAAGATAAGAATCCATCTTCATTTGGGCCTGGTCCTGTCACCCTGCCACAAAAACTGGTCCTTTAGCTGGGCCTGGGAGACCAGACTCTCTAATTAAGTCAAGACTAAGCATTGGTTCAGTTAATTACACTTTTCTGCCCCCACTCCACCCACCAACCCAACCAGAAAAGCAGCCTGCTCTAATAATATCATTCTTCACACAAGCCAACCTCACCATTCACGCCATGTCTGTGCATTTGAATTGACATTCAGACACTGTCGTGTAGAAAAGAAAGAGAAAAAAAAGAGGACACATGCCAACACAATTTATTTGGCTGCTATAAATATTAAATCTCATTAGGGCTGCTCTTCCATTAATTTGAGCATTAGAGTGAATGAGCGTATAAAACCATGTGCAGGAGGATAATTAGGCCAGTGCGAGAGCAGAAAGAGAAGAAGAACAGGGAGTGAATTTGCTTAGTCAAGAAGCAGCTGCCAATCTCATCTGGGATTAACTCCCTTCCTGCACTATGGAGCCAGCAAAACTGATTTTCACCTTAAGTAAAGCAAAGAACAATAGCCTATTTTCCTTCGCTGCTATTACTAATGTGATGCAAAATAAGTTTCAGTCTGGTGTTAGTTAAACATTTATAGATGTGGTTTTGTGCGCAAGAGCTGCTGATGAAAACTTTTTGCACGTTTGCGCTCAAGTGATTTCAAGATTTTAGGACTAGTTCACGGGGAAGATCTACCTTAATTCGAGGAATAGGGTTATGGAATGAATTGGAATCAGACATTAAAGTGATTCATTCGATGGCTGCTTTCAAAAGACTGATTAAGTTTAATCGGTTAAAATTATACATTTAGATGTGTTGGAACTTAAATGTTGTATGTGATACAGAAGGTATAAAATGTATAATATAAAATTAAAAATGATAAATTTAGTAGTTCTTTATCTTGGAAATCAAATGAGTTGGTTATATGAATTGTTTATTGAAGGTTGAAACTAAGTTATGGAAATCAAATGAGTTGGTTATATGAATTGTTTATTGGAGTATAAGGGGCAGAAAAATAAGATTTTTTCTTCTTCTGCCGCCTTTCATTTTATATATGTCTTTTTTTAATTTCTCCTACTGTATGCATTATTGTTGTGTGTTTTTATAAAACGAATAAATAAATCAATCAATCAAGTGTAATTTTGACTAGTTTATGGCTCACACACCAACAATACACAACTTTACCGTATTCGCTGCCTGTAGTACTCCACATCTCCATCGTCTTTGTGTTTTTTGTCTTTTCTCCCCTCTTCCTCTTCATCTGAACTACCAGGACAGTATTCGTCCTCGCTGTCTTTTCTCTTCACTTTCTTCCTCCTATTGGTTTTTTTCTTGTATGGTTTTAGCTCATATTCTTCCTCATCGTCCTCTCCAAAACCTTCTTCCATGGCATCTCTCTCCTCCTGCTCAAAATCTAGCCCTTCGTCACTGGGCAGGTACTCTGAGCCCTCGCTGTCAGTTTCCTTTCCCTCAGTGTGTCGCCTCCTCCTTGGTTTGTGGAACTGTGGCTCAGTCTTGGGTCGAGCCTTAGGATGGGCCTTCAGAGCAGTTATTTGCAGCTTTCTCATGCACTTCTTTAGTTTTCTATCCTTGGGTGAGGAAGGTTTGTTCTTTTTTCCCTTTGTCTTCTCACTGGGGTTCAGTGCAGAGCTTTTCTTCTTCTTTAGAAGAGGTAATTTCTTTCTTTCAGTGGCCAACTTGGCCTGGTCCGCCAAGTACTGATCGAAGGCGGAGTCCTCAGCCAGCATCAGTTTTCGAGGCTCCTTCTTTGTCTCTTTCTGTTGTACTCGAGTTCCAAAAGGAGTCATGTGGCCTTTCCGGATCAGCTCCTCCCATTCCGTCTCCTGGGCTGGCATGAGCATGCTGCCCAGTGTGGACGGTCCTGGTTCTGGGACAGCAAACACAAATGCAAAGTTAGAATACAGTATGCTTTTCAAGAATTAGTTTGTTTTCACCAATATGGAACGAGATGTCTTTGTCTAAAGACAAAAGTTTACCATGTATGCATAATTATTTATTTTTTTTAAATCAAGACTGCCAGACACATGGCAAATTGATGGTTTTGTTTACAAAATGAATGACAGGTTAAAAATAAAAACATATCACCTTCCTCTCCATCATCTTCAGCCAACAGTTCAGCTTCCACTCTTTGAACATCCTCTCCTCCCAAAATGGCCTGCAATCGCTTCTGTTTCGCTTGGACTTTTTTAAGTTGTTTTTCCTGGATCAAACATTTCCCCCCACATCATTACAGCAACTATCTTTCTTGTGGGTTTTGTCATTTTTATATAAACCAAAATATAATATTTAATGTACACATTATTTTTACCTTGTTTTCTTTTTGTCGTTTGACAGATTCAAGCTTTCTACTAATGTCCTTACTGGAGGCTGCATAGGGAGATAGCTGCTCAATAATCTTGTTGATTTGTTTTATAGATGATGTTACAGATCTGAAACACAACATGTGATTATCAGTAATAGTCAGTATCTGACAAACACAGTGGCAAAGATAGGGGCATGAATTTCAGCAATTTATTTAGCCTCCTGAGACCCTGCGTCCAAATATGGGGACATTATATTTTGGCTTTGCTGTACCTTATACTTCACTCTGTTCAATAGTGTTTTATACTTTGTACGCCATGTTAATATTGTGTTAGGTTGTAAAATAAACCTATTGTCCCCATCTGAAGACTTTTTTTTTTTTTTACAAAAGTATGTCATAATGAAACAAAATACAACTTCCTGATAAAAGGAGGCTATATTTATACACAAATCAGGTCCATCTAATCAAAATATCTTGGAGATATTAAAAAATGCATCGCACACCAGAGCTCAGGTCTTGGGAGGTTAAAACTTTTCAAAATATACACATGTAAAACATAATCTTATTGAACACAACTTTCTCTGGAACATTTCAACAAAAACTTACCATGCTGTGAGGACTAATACAGTACATAGAACATTTGCTGATATGATTTTTTGTATTGTACATTACCTGACATCATCCAGCACTGACTGGTACTCCTTCTCAGCCTCTGCTTTAGCAGCAGCCTGAGAAGCCTCCTGGATGGCCTGGTCCACTTGTTGCAGAACGCCTTGCTCAAGGACATCCTGGTCGTACACAGCCACTCCAAGGCCTTGAAGTTCATCGGCTCCAGAACTTGCAGAAGCTAACTGGATGTGCTGCCGGTTGATTTGCACCAAGGCTCCTGACCTCTTGCCAGCTAAATGCATTGATGAGGTTATTAAATTAATAGACAGTTTATAAAAATCACAACTTATTTGAAATGTGTACCATTAATCTCAGTTATCTCTCTCTTGTGTTGCTCACCATTGTTGCACTCTCCAGGCCCGGTGTTAGTAGGATAGGCAGCAGCTGCCTCACGGCCCTGACTGTTTTCAGGGAAAGTGCAGATTGCTAAACCCCTTGTAGCTCCATCCTCCTCCAACACTCCGGGTGTGAGGGCAGCACTAACCGTCCTGGAGATGGAGACCTCGGGCTCTGCACTTTCTACAGGCATAACGATGCAGCTGCCAAGAAAGAGACAAAGAAATGTCAATCAAAAGTTCAGTCTGAACAGACCATTGTCTAGATCAGGGGTCTGCAACCTTTATGATCAAAAGAGCCATTTCTGCCCCATCGTTCACTAAATTAAACGCGTCCAGAGCCGCAAAACTTGATACAATTGTCATTATCAACTGGTGGCCCATGGGCCACTTAAAGGTGGTTAAAGTGGGCTTTTCTGGCCAGTAGGCGTCAAATTATAAAACTAAAACCATCCAATGATCGATAACATTTTTTTATATTTTTACATTTTGAGACAAAATAATAGACATGATTCGATCCATTCATCCATCTGTTCATCCATCCATCTGTTCATCCATCCATTATCTTTACAGGTACCGGTACTCGCTTCTTCCTTTTTGGGTTACAGGGGTCACCGGTGTCCATATCCAGGTCACAAGCACACAAGACTGGATTCTTGTAAAGATTATATATTCATATACATTTTTTGGCCAATTTTTTAAACTAAAACAATTAACTGTGTAGGTGTATGTGATTGTTCATTTTTTTGGTGGAGAAATTGAGTATTCTACTTTGAAGAAATAAAGCAAGTTAAAGGGAGTATAACTCTGTGTATTAGTACTAGTACAGTATACACATACATGTATTTGCAAAGGAAATGACAGGAAAACAGCTAAAACTAGTACTTTTTTTGTGGGTATAAGATCCTATTAAATTAAATTTATGTTAGTTTTGGTCAAAGCTTGAAAGAGCCGCTGCGGAGGGACCAAAGCGCCGCATGTGGCTCCAGAACCACAGGTTGCAGACCCCTGGTCTAGATACTACTAACAATGAAAAAATACCGATATTTCGATGCAAACAGTAACCTTAAATGATGAGAAAACAAATTCCTAAATCAACCACGGTGATTAACCGGGATTTACGTCAGGTTCATATAAACAAATTACGACTATTTTTAAAATTTATTTAAATGTATTCATTTTGTACTTGAACATTTGAAGGTTTTTAACCAATTCTAAGTTAATAATGTAAATGGTAAATTCGCGAGAATAAATTGTACTAACCAGCGATTGTAACACCAAAAGGCAACAGTACAGAATGTTAAAATACTGAAAGAAACACTGAATTATGACACACCGAGGTCTTTTGTTTACGTGGCTGGGCTAACGGGCTAAGCTAACAGTGAGCCGAACACCAGCACACCACCACCGCACATCGGTTTCAATTAAACACGGTCATACAGCTGGAAACAAACACATTTTGATTACTGTCAGGAATTTAAAAAATGTCATTTAAATCGAGCATGGACACCACAATGACAGAAATTACTCACAAAGGCAGTTACACAACATCACCAGCCTGTGTTATATCAGTTTGACAGGGTTCCTCTTGATTTCCGGTTCAACAACTTGCTGAACAGCGCCGCCCCCTGCAGGTCAGGACCGGTAAATAATTTGACCACTAGATGCGGTAAATAATTTAACCACTAGATGGCGCCACAAACCCACTTAATTAAATTGAACACTACTAGAAAATAAACAGAACAAAGAATCTGAACCACATTAATGTTGTATGTTGCCCATGTTTTGAACATAATTAGTTAGGGAGTCTGCAAAATAGCACTGCTCTAGATAGCAAACATGTCTGTTTCTCTCTGCAAAGCATTAGTTAAATTTGATAAAATAAATATTGCATTTCATGCACACCACAGATGTAAACAATGGCCGAGTATTAGCAGATACTCAGAGGAAGTTTATTTCCAATGCCTTGCAACAATAAATGGAAAACTTAATTAAAATATCATCTTCTACGTGCCTCAGCAAAAAAAAGAAGTAATCCTTCAAAATTGTTTTATCCATGTAAACAAACACAGCTATATAAGGATATATATTGCTGTCACCCTTGGCTTAAAATATTGAAATGTTGATGAAATATGGGTCGCCTCCAGAGGAGTATTTCCAGAGATACTGAGAGGGATTTTAATTTAAGAAGTACTGTAATAAATAAATCATAGTGGCATAGTTTGATTAGTAGAAGACGTGGCATGCGCAGAACATGTATTCTTTGTTGGGTTTTCCCTGAACAGAAGATATTAAGAGTAACAGTAAAATAAACTATCAAGCTGTGATAAATTACCTATGATAAGGATTAGTAAACATTTTCATTCACGCAATGTTGTCACTGTGAGGTTGAATTGCAGAGAGGAATGTGTATAAGCTGTGACCATAAACCTCCACAGCCTGTCCTTGACAACTTTTACCTCTGATGAGAGTAAGATAATATTTATGTATAAGCTGTGTTTTCATCACATCACAGTCCAAGGAAATTTCATCAGGTTAAACTGAGCTGACAGAAACCACACTAAGCTTATGGATTTACCGAGAGGCAAAGGCTGTTGGTTTGAACTTTGGGCTTTCTTTTTGTTAGTAACCCGCCAATTTGTATGCAAGGGAGTTTGTAGATTTATTGGGTGTAAAAGGGTAGGGTGCAAATCCCAGAGGGGTCCAGTGCTTTTCTGTTAACACCACTGCACTGTGCTGCTTTGCATTGTGACAGTAGAATAACAAGCACAGCAAGATTTAAAGAGAAGGCTTTTTGGTTTTGTTGAGCAAAGCTTGGTGGACTCATGTTTTAAAGATGTTCCTGTCAAACTGTGCTTCCAACATGTTTGGGTGCTTTTGTACGTAGAGGGGCACTTTTAATGCAGCTGCACAGGTGATATACACTGTTTCCGTTATTTTCCTTCTGAGGTGGTGGAGAATAAAGAACTGCTTTTTCAGTTATCTCATGCACGCTGATTCTGCAAGGTATGATAACATTGTTTTACTGAATGGCCTTCATCAGCTATCTGGCATCAAATGAATGTACTGTGGGTGAGATAATTTTGCAAAAAATAAACTGAGATGCAAGGACAAAAGTGATGAGAAAAGAAGCATTGTATTTTTCTTTGCTTCAATTCTTTCAAGTTAAAACTTTACATCTCCCCATGATTATCTCTGATGACATCTCACAGTCGTCAGGCCTTAATGGCAATTAAGATGAGGAACAATTCTTGGAGAAGCTTTGTTTAGTCTAAAAGACCTTTCTCCATGTGTCAAGTATATTTTTTGCCCAACAGGTTTACATGTGAATTGAATCTCCATTTTTTTAAAACCTGAATAATCACTTTCAAGCCTTTTCTGCTTTTAGTCGAGGACCAAAGTAAAATCCAAGCAGTACATTTGGCTATTTCCTATACCTCAAACTGCCAAAGGCAAGTTTCTACTTTTATTTTTACTTGAACAATTTCCTTTACATCAGTTTTTCAAACATTTATTTCCCAAATGAAGTTTAGAAATATTTAAAGAATGCCGTGATTGTACAGAAAAGAAAAGAGAAAAAAAAAAAAACCAACAACTGGAAAGCCATTAATTCAGCAGTTGCTAAAAGAAACGCAAAACAAATAGCAAACTCTTTCACACTCATGCATCCAGAATAATTCTGTTAAACCAAACACTTCATTTCTTATATGTTTGTGTAATTTTAAAGTTATACCGTACTAACATTATATGCAGTCCACATGGTGTAAATTAAACATAAAACTACTTGTCCAAAAATTTATTTATTATTATTATCATTATTATTATTATTAATAGTAGTAGTAGTCCTAGTGTATAATTTACTTGTCTTGGTTAAAAGTCTACATAACTGTGTGTACAAAAACATACAGAGAACAGACAATTGCAATGAAAAAGTAATACTTATATGAGATAATGTACATAATAATATATTTACAATCAGAAAAACATAGTTTTCCAGCACAATGTTGCCAAACATTGTATTTGTAAAACTGATTTATAACTTCGCACTTTAAATTTTAGTTAAGAACCAAGACAAAAAACAAAAAGCTACCACTCCAC
>JBBPBX010027487.1:0-37253 GCA_038048925.1 Garcialebias charrua | reverse complement strand
TATATATATATATATATATATATATATATATATATTATTTTTTTTTTTTTTTTTTAAGAGAGAAAGAAAGAAAAGAGAAAGTAAGGCAACAAATCAACAATTATCAACCAAAAGAGCACAAGGCAAACACACCCAACCTCCGTCCACAATCCTGCAAAGCACATGACAGAACACAACAATGGAACATACATGCATAAAGACTAATAATATTCATGAGCTTGCAGTAGAATTCTATAAATACACATACCCATATCTACAATATATATATATACAGTAGTATACATACATATACTTTTATATTCATTTATATATATACCCATCTACATATCTACAGATATATATATACAGTAGTATACATACATATACTTTTATATTCATTTATATATATACCCATCTACATATCTACAGATATATATATACAGTAGTATACATACATATACTTTTATATTCATTTATATACCCATCTACATATCTGCATATATATATATACATCCCTGCATCCATTTGTGTGTGGTTGTGAGCATGCATAAGTGTATAAGGTTCCTCCAATAGAACATTTAGTAGCGACTGTGAAGTATCAGAGATCCGTCCCCCCAAAGCCCGAGGCAGACGAAGGAGCGATCAAAGCCCAAGACCCCAGGAAGGACCCCGAGCCCAGAGTCCCCAGGACTGCCCGAACAGGACGAGCCACTAGCCCACTCCCCAGATCCTACCAAGGGGAAGAACCGGACGAACCCCTACCAGCGACCACATACAATGACCCCCCGGTGTCGCCCGCGACAAATTCACAGGCCCCCGCCGGAGCCCGCTGCGCCGACGTAGCCCCAGGGCCGGTCACCGAGGCCCGGGCACCGGGGACGCCCACCCCTCGGGCCCAGACCCGACCGGACCAGAGGGCACGAGCCCCACCAGGCAGCCACCAGGCCGAGCCGACAAACGCCCAAGCGCCCAACCCCAGATAGTGAGGGCCCCAAGCACGCCCGCAGGCAAGGGAACACCTACCAGGGGGGGCCACGTGGCAGGAGCGCGACACTAAGTAGACTTTCCATGTTTCTCAACTCAAGCCCGTTTCCGAGAGTCCGCTGTACCCACCTGCCGACCTCCCTCCGCCCGCCCGTGTCATCGACAATCATCCTGCATTCACTGTTTGGACTATTCTGGATGTTCGACGTCGTGGGAGAGGTTTCCAGTACCTCGTGTATTGGGAAGGGTATGGACCTGAGGAGCGGTCATGGATCCCCCGCTCCTTTATTCTGGATCCTAGCCTCATCACGACCTTCTTCCTGGATCATCCAAAGAAGCGCTTCAGGTCGCCGAGGGGCGACTCTTGAGGGGAGGATACTGTAAGAGTGGCACTTGATACAGCTCCAAGATGGCCACCGATTACCCTCAGCTGACGGTCATCCACCTGATGAGCTCCAACCTTACTTAGGCTGCAGTCAAGTCCTACTCTTCGCTGGAGCATTGATTCCTTGTTATGGTAATTATGCTTCAGCCAGTCTTGAGTTTTATACCAGTGATGCTTACCTTGTTCTTTTGTGCCTGCAGTATCTCGTCTGTTTTTTGGCTCCTGATCCTCGTACCACGTGCTTTGCCCTCCAGCCACTCGCCTGCTTCATCTGCCCTCTGGAATTTGCTGTTGGAATCATTGGAGGTTTCATTGGACTCATCTCCATTCCCCTCCTGTAAGAACAAGCAAACAATTGAGATTTACAGTCACAACAATCTACTTGGACTACCCTCTCTGACGTTCTGTTTCCTCCTCCAGGGATTCCAGAGGAACCACTTTGTACATTGAACATTATTTCACCTGTGAATAATAAACACTGCCTTTTTGTACTTCTGCGCTTTGTGTCGTTCTGGGTCTCATTACCAACTGCGTTTACCTTGAAATCATAACAGTATGCCTCTTTTATAACTGTCTATTTTAGTCACTGTTGTCATAATTCTTTGTTTGTAACCAGCTCTCTCTTGTAAATGAGTCCTCAAGGCTCAATGAGATTAACCTGCCTAAATGAAGGTTGAATGAATAAGGGGCGGCCGTGGGGTAGTGGTAATGGCAGTCATCCCCCGATCGGAAGGTTGGCGGTTCGAATCCCGGTTCCCCACACCATGTGTCGTTGTGTCCTTGGGCAAGACACTTAACCCCGAGTTGCTCCCGGTAGGACTGGAAAGCACCTTGCATGGTAGTCTGCCGCTACCGGTGTATGAATGTGTGTAGCATTCAATATGTGTAGCACTTTGAGATTTTCACTAATGAAAAGTGCGTTATAAATTGAATTCATTATTATTATTATTATTATTAAAGTAAACTTTGGTACGAAAGGTGTTAAATAATACACATCGTATTTTTATTGAACAATAATCTTCATGCTAACAGTGCCATTGTAATTTCAGAGATTGAGCAGAAACAGAAGTGAGGTGAGTGAGATGAGGGAAAGATAAATATGTATCCTAAGAGGACAAGGACATGCCAGGAACTGATGAGACAGGATCAACAGGACCGGATGGATCAACAGGCGATGCAATCAGGGAACAGAGATGAAAAACCTGATGGAACAATTAGAACACAATAAAATGACAAAAGTAGGATAGAAGAACTTCAGACATGAAAATTAACACAGTCCTGTGAAGAAAAATGTTAATGGAAAATAAATACTGACATATTTTTACTAAAGATCAGATGAAGGAAACTGGCATGAAGAATAACTTCCCAGTTCCATCTGAAATTTTAAAAAAAAATTGATACTGTTCTACAATTTATTGATACCGTCTCATCTCAACTTGACCCATAACTAATAATATAAAACTAATGTAAATTAACAGTCCTGCAGTAAAAACAAACTTTGTGAAGGATATGGTGTTAAAAGTAATTTTATTCAAACATCTTTATTAAGATATTATTGTTTAAGACAGAAAATGAGATATTGTACCTTTGTGACACTTTGCAACATTCAAGTCATTCTCCTGTGGTTTACCTAGAAAACATAAAAAAATTACTCATCTCCACGATCACGTTTTTCTTTAATGATAATGTCACAATTTTGTCACGATCCATGACAAATTTATGCTGCAGTCTTTGACAAAGGATCTAAAACTTCAAATTAACCACGTCAATCTCTCAGGGAAAAAAAGGCTATATTTTCTAGTTGAGAGTTCAGTAACTGGAATTACCATAAAAAATTCAAAAAAAAAAAAAAACTTTCAAAATTTAAGCTGTACTGAATATTTTAAAACGCCGAATTAGACAGAAATAGATCAGTTTAAACCAGTCATGAAGGCAGAGCTAGCTGCAATTAAAACACAACTAACAATTTAACCTGTTTAATTAAAGGGGACCACAGATAGGTTTAAAAAAATATGTATGGTATGTCTGTGGGCTATCCAGACAATGTTCATTCAATTTAATACACAAAATAATTCTTAGATAATCAATTACACCCTTTTTAATTCTGCCATTTTTAACTTTCGTTTTGAACGACTGGTTTATGATAATGAGCTGTCATGGCCACGCCCTTCAAAGATCTGTTTACATTAACTCCGCCCTCTGTAACAGCCAGTATCTCTAAACTGTTGTTGTTTTAAAATTAGCTCTTTTTTAAAAAGGGTTAGTGTTAACCTTTCCTGCTCAGTCTTTCATCCGTGGTCAAAAGACACAGGGGAGATTTTCCTCCAGGGCTGAAGTCTCTGCTTCAGGGTTAACTCCCTCGCTCGCCTTGCACATAAACCACACGGTGGCTGAAGGTTAATCCTCTTGTTTTAATAATAATTCCAGCCAACAGGTGCACAAACAGACTTTCTTACAGCCGCGTTTCAATTTGCCGTTCACTTTACTCCACACACACACACACACACACATGTGTCTTGCTCTCCTCAACACGCTAAAGGACCCTCTAGGCTTTTGACGACCAGTGTACCTGTATACGGATATTTTAGAGCAAAAAAAGTCCTGCTGGATGGACAACGTGTGCGCGCACATCATGCTGTAGTTTAAAGATAAAATTATAGTGTTTAACTCCATTCCTGCATGGAAGGCTTGACCAAGCTTCAAAGCAGCTCTGCGCCATGATGGACAGAGAGCAACAGCTACAGGACAGATGCACGTGACGTGCAGCAGGTCCTCGGATGGATGGATGGATGGATGGATGGATGGACGGACGGATGGATGGAAGGATAAAGCTTGGACCTCAGTCAGTAAAGAATCCATCTGTCTGGGTTCAGGAAGGCAGGATGTTTGATGGAGCTGACGTGGAGCCAGGAGGACGCAGCTGCTCTGAGCGCTGCACCTGTTACCTGCTCAGGAGTTGACAGAACTCTTCAGCGATGCAGAAGATGAAGAATTCAATGAGTTTGAATAAAAATAAATAAATAAATATTTTTTGGTGTTTATCTCGTTACATTTTAAAGAGATGAAGGTTGTTGCAGCATGTTGCGCACACGGTTGGAATACCCGACAAGTGAAATTATTTAAATCCAGCGGATTTGAACATATTCATTTATTAAAGAAAAGTTCATCTCAGACACATCTTTGCTACAATTTTAAGCAAATAAATATGTTTTTTAAGTGTTAATCTTATTAAATTTTAAACAGATGAAGGTTTTAGCAGCCCACGCACACGAAGACCGGTCAAAGCGAACCTATCAGCTATTTGACAATTATGTTCATTTTTAAAAGAAAAGTTCAGCTCAAACACACTTTTACTATAATGTCAGCAAACAAATATAACAATTATACTTTATTTATAAAGCCATTTAAAACAACCACAGCTGCAACAAAGTGCTGTACACATGAAATTAAGAACATTTAAACAAAAGATGAGATGAAATCATGAAAAACAACCGTCATGTCTTTTATACTGAAGTGGGTTGAGCCTAACCAGGGGTTGCTAGGTGAGGGGCTGGACTCAGGTTTGAGGTGGGTTGTGGCTGCGGTTTGTGATGTCACAAACCGCAGGATTTGAAAACGAAACCTATCTTATCACAGTAAAATAAATATACTTAGAGTAAATAAACCATTGGGTGCATTTTTTTGGCCAAAGTTGAGTAAAAAACCCATTAAAATGTGAATTTTGCATCTGTGGTCCCCTTTAACAAAAACTGGCGACACGAAGTATTAATGTTGATAAACTGGTACAGAACAGTCAGCTAACGCTTCACAATTGTGAGGATGTCACCTGTTCTCAGCTGATTCTCCTCTTAATTGTCCACAGCTGTCTTCCTCTTGTCTAATTAGTGATCAGTATTTAGGCCCTGTTTACACGGCGCATATTTTGAGTGGAACCGCTACTTTCTCTTTGCGTCTTTGCTTATCGTTGACACGAGTTCACTGGCCCCCCTCTTTGCATCCGATACTTTTCTGATCCACCGCTCAAGGTGGAACTTTTTCGCTGACCCCCGTTGATAATGTAAACATCTCCTGCTGATCTTTTGTGTCAACCACATGCGCGCAGCTCGCACGCGCGGACAGTCTAGGGCAGGCGGACATTTCACGTGTCACGCTGCAAAATATAACAGTTTAACAATAATAAACAGTATTTATGTTGGCGTGGGAGATGTATAAATTTATCTGAACTACAGTATCTATCTGGACTCGTTACATTTTTTAAACAGTGCGTAACGTGCTGTGAAAATGAAGACACCAGGTTTATTTTTTATTTATTTATTTATTCAGCACCACAAACTTTACGTAACACAAACACTGAGAATTAAACTGGACACACTATTAAAACACGTGAACCGAACTGTAACTACGTTAATGAACTGGACTCTTGCTGTGTGTTCATCTGGACCCCATCAGAACCGGTCTGCCTGTTTGTTGGAACGATAGCTTCTCCACCTGGCAGAAATAAATAAAAACTCCGTTGTTGTGTGATCAAAGTAAACACAAGCAAACATTATATTAAAAACGTTGATTTACCTGCTGTAAGTCAGCTGTTTATCACGGAATAAAGTCCGACATCATCTTCATCGTCACTCGGTTCTGATCCACAGTCCACTCAGTGTCTGGTGTGCAGCTTGTTAGATGAAGTGGGACCCACTTGGTGTCAAATCTGTCGACTCTTATCCAAAATTCAGCTTTAACTTGTTGTTAAGTTGTTGTTAGCTCAACGTTTAGCCCAGAAGAACACAGCAGACAGCCAGCAGTGAGGCAGCACGCATGCGCAATGGGTGAAGGTTCAGCAGCACGCATGCGCAGTGGATGAAAGGGGGGCATGAGGGAGGGGGAAATTCGAGCAGATCCGTGTCAACGCAAAACTTTTCATCTAATTAACATACCCAAAACATCAGTTTCCCCCCCCCAGGCCCTGTTTACACGGACACTGTGTGGGGGAAACGCAACTTTTGGGTATGTTAATTAGGTTGAAAGTTTTGCGTTGACATGGGCGAATTCTGTGGATACGACTCTCTCCCCCCCACCCCCCGTACTCATGAATTTACTGTAGTTACCATGCTGGGCCTGTAGATGGCGCTGTGATCTTTGGAACCTTCACTACTGCGCATGCGCCACTGCTGCTTGAGGTAAACAAAGCACACGAGGCAGCCTGTTTTCCTCTCTGGCTAAAAGTTCAGCTACTACAAGTTGTTGTCAACAAGTTAACAAGTTAAAGCTGGAATTTGGATAAGAGTCAACAGATCTGACACCAAGTGGACCGCTTCATCTGCACACCAGTTGACTGGACCGGAACCGAGTCAACATGTCTGACTAGTCCGTGAGAATCAGCTGATTTACAGCAGCGCTACAAGGTAAACCATGTTCTTAATAATGTTTCCTTGTGTTTAGTTCGATCACAGAACAACCAACTGAGGTTTTATTTTTATTTTTTTCCTGCGAGGTCGAAGCTGTTCCACGAAGCGAACCGGTTCGGATCTGGGTCCAGTTTCCACCAGGATGAAAACAACAGAGTCCAGTTCATTAAAGTTCGGTTAACGTGTTTTTAAAAGTGTTCAATTTAATTCTCAGTGTTTGTGACATGAGTTTGTGGTGTTGAATAAATAAATAAATTAAAAATCAACCTGGTGTCTTCATTTTCAACATGCAGCATGTTAGGCATGACGTAACGAGTCCAGATAGCTTCATTTAGCTCAGATAAATGTAAATATCTCCCACGCTAACATAAATACTGTTTATTATTGTTAAACTGTTAATATATAGCACATTTAGTATGTTATAGTGCAGCGTGACACGTGAAATGTCCGACTGCCTCGTTAACAGCGACAACTGGATCCAGGCAGCTGGCTCTCTTCCAACACAGATGCAGGTAAGGTGTAGAATAATTAAATATGAGAATCAAAATATATTCCATCAGCTATAGTTCAGAAAGTGGTGCGTGTGTCCACTGTCCAGTCCACCGCCATTGTTAAAATGCCGGCTGTCTGCGCGTGCGTGCTGCGTGCATGTGTTCAAACAAAAGCTCCACGGGAGATGTTTACATTATCAACGGGGGGTCTGCGAAAAACTTCCACCTTGAGAGCAGGGTCAGAAAAGTATCGGTGTCATCGAGGGGGGCCAGCAGCGTCGTGTAGGCGATAAGCAAAGTCGCAAAGAGAAAGTAGCGGTTACACTCAAAATACGCGCCGTGTAAACACGCCCTTAGTCTCTGTGACTTTCACATGAGGAAGCAGTTGGTTTCCTGACTTCACACGAGAGGAGCTGTTTTCCTGAGGCGGCAGTGGCAAGTCCTTGCACATGACTTTTTTTCTTTTTTTTTTTTATAAAAGAAACAAGTACAAAAAAAACTTACAATGTCAAACATGGCTCGAGACTTAAGGCATGCATAGCACAAAAGAGAATAAAGGCACATAAACAAAAACAAAAATGTGTTTTGGGCAGCTTACAACAGAAATTCGTTACAGAAATTCGTTACAGATTGTTTTAGTTTTTAAAGCTTTGGCATTAGTACAGTACTTTAAAGTAGCTAAGTAAGAGGAAATATAATTAGAAAACACTATAAATCTAGGTTTTAGCAAGGAGAATTTACAACTGTGGATGTAAAATTTGGCTAAGAGTAGTATTAAATTTACAACAAAAACTTTCTTACTTGAAATATTTGGACAAAAGAAACCAAACAGTATAATTTTAGCGTCAAATGGTAGGTCAATTTCTAACTTTCTATTTACATACATGAAAATGTCTTTCCAGAACACCTGAGTATGAGAACAGTCCCAGAAGAGATGGATGATGGTCTCCTCAGAGCTGTGGCAGAGTGAACACATTGGGTCTACGTTTGGACGGTACTTGGAGATTATATAGTTTACAGGATAACATTTATGCAGAATCTTTAGGGACACTTCTCAAATCTTATTAGTTATAAAGTATTTTCTAGGTAACAACCAAACATCTTTCCAACAGATATCATTAAATAAATTATCCCAGAAGAATATAGAAGCAGGTTTACTAATACATTGCACATGACGTAGTGGTAAAGCAGGTCCTTGCACATGACGTTAAATGAGCATTGTCCTTCCATGATGTCATGATCTGCTGGTCTGCTCCACCTACTTTCCCATGGGCTCCTGCTTTGTCTGTACCAATGGTCCCCTTTGGGGGCCTGGTAAGTTTTTGCTGCCTCACCAGCAATTCATGTATGATGTTAGTGCAGTTCACTAATTGTCATTTTTGTCTCTCCAAGCCATCTGGTCTTCCTGCTGTTGGGTCCATCCTTCCATTCCGGCCGGTCCAGATTCCAGCTAGAATAATAATAATAATGAATTCAATTTATAACGCGCTTTTCATTAGTGAAAATCTCAAAGCGCTACACACATTGAATGCTACACACATTCATACACCGGTAGCGGCAGACTACCATGCAAGGTGCTTTCCAGTCCTACCGGGAGCAACTCGGGGTTAAGTGTCTTGCCCAAGGACACAACGACACATGGTGTGGGGAACCGGGATTCGAACCGCCAACCTTCCGATCGGGGGACGACTGCCATTACCACTACGCCACGGCCGCCCCTAGAACCGGCCCTGGCGTCCAGCGAATCCAGCTCCTACGCAGATCCTGTCAGAATGCTCATTTAAGATCATAAGAAGACCCAGCAGGAGGAGTTCCTGTCTTCCAGTGCTGTCTTCCTCGCTCTTCCATGGGTGCTAGAGAAGTAGTCCTGGTTCTTCTGTGTTCCCCCGTGAGTATGGATGTTCTCGCTCTTCCATGGGCACTGCGCCAGGTTCTCCTCGCTCTTCCATGGGCGTTGGGGAGCAAACAAAACAAAACAAAACTTTAAATAAAATGGAAAATAAAAAAACCTAAAACCCTCTCTAGGGGTGTTCCTCCTCGCTCTTCCTTGGGTGCAGGTGCCGTAGACTTTGGGTCCTTCTCGCCCTTCCATGGGCACTGCGCCAGGTTCTCCTCGCTCCTCCATGGGCGCTGGAGAGCATTATTAAAAAATTAAATTTTAATAGAAAAAAAATAGAAAAAAACCCCTCTTCGCTCTTCCATGGGTGCTGTTCCAGTCCTCCTCCTTATTTCTCTTTTTGGATGTCGTGAGACATCCGTGGAGGGGGGGTATGTGAGGATGTCACCTGTTCTCAACTGATTCTCCTCTTAATTGTCCAAAGGTGTCTTCCTCTTGTCTCATTAGTGATCAGTATTTAGTCTCTGTGACTTTCACATGAGGAGGCAGTTGGTTTCCTGACTTCACACGAGAGTAGCTGTTTTCCTGAGGCTGCAGTGGCAGGTCCTTGCACATGACGTTAAATGAGCATTGTCCTTCCATGGTGTCATGATCTGCTGGTCTGCTCCACCTACTTTCCCACGGGCTCCTGCTTTGTCTGCACCAATGGTCCCCTTTGGGGGTCTGGTAAGTTTTTGCTGCCTCACCAGCAATTCATCCTGTATGATGTTAGTGCAGTTCACTAATTGTCATTTTTGTCTCTCCGAGCCATCTGGTCCTCCGGCTGTTGGGTCCATCCTTCCACGTCGGCCGGTCCAGATTCCAGCTAGAACCGGCCCTGGCGTCCAACGAATCCAGCTCCTGCATAGATCCTGACAGAATGCTCATTTAAGATCATAAGAAGACCCAGCAGGAGGAGTTCCTGTCTTCCAGTGGATAACGTAGTTCTGCCCTCCTCGCTCTTCCATGGGTGCTGGAGAATTAGTCCTGGTTCCTCGGTACTCCGTACTGGGCATCAGTTTGTATGGTTGTTCTCGCTCTTCCATGGACGCTACGCCAGGTTCTCCTCGCTCTTCCATGGGCGTTGGGGAGCAAACAAAACAAAACTTTAAAATAAAATGGAAAAAAAATAAAATAAAACCATCTCTAGGGGTGTTCCTCCTCGCTCTTCCTTGGGCGCAGGTGCCGTAGACCTTGGGTCCTTCTCTCCCTTCCATGTGCGCTGCGCCAGGTTCTCCTCGCTCTTCCATGGGCGCTGGAGAGCATTATTAAAAAATAAAATTTTAATAGAAAAAAAGAAAGAAAATAAATCCTCGTCGCTCTTCCATGGGTGCTGTTCCAGTCCTCCTCCTTATTTCTCATTTTGGATGTCGTGAGACATCCGTGGATGGGAGGGGGGTATGTGAGGATGTCACCTGTTCTCAGCTGATTCTCCTCTTAATTGTCCACAGGTGTCTTCCTCTTGTCTCATTAGTGATCAAAATTTAGTCTCTGTGACTTTAACATGAGGAGGCAGTTGGTTTCCTGACTTCACACGAGAGTAGCTGTTTTTCTGAGGTTGCAGTGGCAAGTCCTTGTACATGATGTTAAATGAGCATTGTCCTTCTATGGTGTCATGATCTGCTGCTCTGCTCCACCTGCTTTCTCACGGGCTCCTGCTTTGTCTGAACCAATGGTCCCCTTTGGGGGTCTGGTAAGTTTTTGCTGCCTCACCAGCAATTCATCCTGTATGATGTTAGTGCAGTTCACTAATTGTCATTTTTGTCTCTCCGAGCCATCTGGTCCTCCTGCTGTTGGGTCCATCCTTCCACGTTGGCCGGTCCAGATTCCAGCTAGAACTGGCCCTGGCATCCAGCGAATCCAACTCCTGCGCAGATCCTGACAACAATGGCAAAAAAAATGTATTTTCATCTACTTACCAGAGAAAACACGTCTGAAACATCAAGAATGAACTACGTGAAATGGTAGAACCGCTGCTGTGTGGAACTTGGAGCCGCTCCATGACCCACGTGACTTCCACATTCCATTCTTTCTATGGGATTCTATGGGAGTGTCGCAACTCTCTCTTTATCTGATAAAGACAGAATTTGTCAAGATACAAACTTGGTTTAAAATAACCTGTTGTCTGTTGTTACAATTTAAATGTGCTGACGTATGCAACGTTGCAAGAAAGTGAAATCTATCAATCAAAGTGTAATGGTGTTAATTTTAGTTGATTTATTTTAAATAAATGGTAGTGTCTTTGGCATACCAAACTAAGTTAACATTTCCATTGTCACTCTATGGCTTCTGTTTTACTTATCCATCATAAAGATCACAGAAATATTGGGTAAACTGAAAAAGAAAAGAATCTGTGAAATTACTATTCAATCTGAATAAGTAAATTGATTAAGGTAAAGAGGTCAGTATTAATATTGACCTCCTATATATCCTTTACATTTGGTAGCACCGTATGAGTTTTCTGAACATTTATTCATTAATCTGTGATCACTCATGAACTATAACATCATGTTTGCATATTAGAGGATAATAATTTTGGGCTAGAAGTGTTCAGAACGATTGCAGGACTGCAGTTTATGACATTTGAAGCTGAAATTGTTATTTGTTCAATTTTTAAACGCTATAAGTAGTTTGGTGGGTATTTGTCAGGCTGTGTGGCATGTGTTTGGTGGTTCTGATAAGACCCGGTCCAGATTACGTTGTGCATAAACTGAGGCAATCTCACTGCAAAATGATCGCCGAGTCATTGTGCATGAAAAGCTATTATTAACATCTACAAGATTGCTGTGTGTGGTATTTTTACATTTTAGAGCAGGTCAAAAGAAGCATATTACTGTTGAAACATGTCGGATAGTGGTTCGTGAAACCTGAGTTCTGCTCCTTAAAAGTGGACGGAACCCACCTTGACGCGGCTCCGAGAGAGTCCGTGTTATGTTGCAGTGAGTGTGGCCAGAGGGATCTTCAGAGGCACTCCAGGACTGTTTTGACACCACAGATTGAGGTATGTTCAAAGAAGCTGCTACCACAAACAACAACACATGTCTCCAGGAGTACTCAGACACTGTATGTTCATACATCACCAAGTGCATTGATGATGTTACCAACCTCAAAACCATCACTGTTCGGGCTAATCAGAAGCCATGGCTGACAGCTGAGGTTTACAGACTCCTGAGAGCCAGGAATGCTGCCTTCAAAGCGAGAGATCAGGTGGGCCTGAGGCAGTGGTGTAGTCTACATTTTTGTAGTGGGTATACCGTGCTTAGAAACCAAAGTACACTGGTTAGTAAAGTGTAACCGTCAATTTATTTTGATTTTAAGCATATTGAACAGTTCCAAATTTCTCTGATGCTTATATTTGAATAAATGAACAACAAACTTTGTACAACAGCTGGCTTTGTATTAAAAACATGTTATATAATTTATAAAACAGTATCAAAGAAAAGCACTGCACACCAATAGATTGTTACAGAAGTGTTTAACTGTCGTTTAACATATCAATGACATGTACCTAATGGTATGTCATGTACCATTGGGCACTTTTAAGTGGGTATACTGAAATTCTTAAGTTTTTCTAGTGGGTATACTCCATATACCCTAGTATCACGTAGACTACACCACTGGCCTGAGGGCAGCTAGAAAGAACCTGGATCTGGGCATCAGTAAGGCCAAGGAGCAGTATTCCAGGAAAATAGCTCACCGTTTCAAGGACAGCAAGGATACACGCAGTCTGTGGCAGGGAATACAGACCATCACAAACTACAAACCACCCCCCCAGACCTGTGACAGCTCAACCTCTACGCTGAATGAACTGAATGAGTTCTTTGCTCGGTTTGAGGCAAGTAACAGCACACCTGCACATAAACTCCCCCCCTCTCCTGATGGCCAGGTGCTGGCGCTGTCCTCAGACAGCGTAAGGCGATCATTTATCAAGATTAACGCCCGGAAGGCCTCTGGTCCTGACAACATACCTGGTCGTGTGCTGAAGGACTGTGCAGGGGAACTCGCAGCGGTCTTCACGGACATCTTTAACATCTCACTAAGCCAGGCCATCGTCCCCACCTGTTTCAAAGCCACCACCATC
This sequence comes from Garcialebias charrua, assembly GCA_038048925.1. Classification (NCBI taxonomy): domain Eukaryota; kingdom Metazoa; phylum Chordata; class Actinopteri; order Cyprinodontiformes; family Rivulidae; genus Garcialebias; species Garcialebias charrua. The sequence goes on along the minus strand of JBBPBX010027487.1, from coordinate 24,058 downwards.
ATCCCTGTCCCAAAGAAGGCAACGCCCGCATGCCTCAATGACTATCGCCCAGTAGCACTCACCCCCATCCTGATGAAGTGCTTTGAACGGCTAGTCATGAAAAGCATCACATCTGTCCTCCCTGCCTCCCTGGATCCCTTCCAATTTGCATACCGACCTAATCGCTCAACCGACGATGCCATCTCCTCTGCCCTCCACACAGCTCTCACACATCTGGACACGAAGGACTCTTATGTTAGAATGCTGTTCATCGACTTCAGCTCGGCATTCAACACCATCATCCCCCAACAGCTCATCCATAAACTGGACAGTCTGGGGCTGAACACCTCAATGTGTAACTGGCTGCTAGACTTCCTGACCGGGAGACCACAGACAGTACGGATCGGGAGTAACACATCTAGCACCATCACATTGAACACAGGGGCCCCACAAGGATGTGTGCTGAGCCCCCTTCTATTCACCCTGCTAACACACGACTGCACACCATCGTACAGCTCCAACCACTTCATCAAGTTTGCGGACGACACAACAGTGGTAGGTCTCATCAGCAACAACGATGAGACGGACTACAGGAACGAGGTGAGCCGCTTGGCCTTGTGGTGCGGACACAACAATCTCACTCTCAACGTGGAGAAGACAAAGGAGATTGTCGTGGACTTCAGGAAGAGGGATGCACAACATGCCCCTCTGACCATCAACAGCACCGCAGTGGAGAGAGTGGACAGCACCAAGTTCCTGGGAGTGCACGTCTCGAAGGACCTGTCCTGGAGCAGGAACACTGCAGCACTGGCCAAGAAGGCTCACCAGCGCCTCTACTTTCTCCGCAAGCTGAAAAGGGCTGGAGCTTCAACCCCCATCATGTGCACCTTCTACAGGGGTGCCATAGAAAGTGTCCTGACCAGCTGCATCACGGTGTGGTTTGGTGCATGTACTGCATCATGCCGCAAGAGCCTCCAGCGCATCGTGAGAGCAGCTGAGAAGATCGTCGGCACCTCCTTGCCCTCACTGCAGGACTTACACAGCAAACGCCTCACTCGGAAAGCCCACTGCATGGCAGGTGATCCCACACACCCACTACACAGCCGCTTTAGACTGCTGCCATCAGGGAGGAGACTGAGGAGTCTCCAGGCTCGTACCAGTAGACTGAGAGACAGCTCTGTTCATCAGGCAGTCAGAATGCTAAACACTCTGCCTGCTCTGCCTCCCCTCCCATTTGAACTGCCTTAACACAAAAAACTTTCTCACACATTACCACTCAACACAAAGTTTTTAACACTGGACTCTGTGTCATCAAACGGGTTATTCACTAAACTCTCGGTCATGTGCTCATTCAGTTTGCACTACTTCTCATATTTGCACTAATGTTTGTATTACATTACTGCCTATAGTCATACTACTGTTTACATTCACTGTTTACATTTATTAATACGGTTTACATTTATTACTACTGCTTTACATTTATTACTACTGTTTACATTTACACTACTTTTATCTACACTACTGCAGATACATATACAGCATTCTCTGACTAGCCTTATCTAAGGATGCCAAATGTGCCTTATGTGCCTCACTGCATATGCCACTTTGCCTCTATACCAACATCAACTACCTCATACATATACTGTGTACATTAACTTATATGCTGCTGTGCCACTCTTTGCAAATGTCAATGCTAGAACCTTCAGTTTATTTTATAGATATACTTTTTATACTTTTTATACTACTATGCAAAAACTCAGGACAGTATTACACTTTTATTATTTCATTTTATGCTTATGTTCATTGGGTGTTTGGTGTTTTAGGGGTGTTTGGTGTTTCAGTGTTGGTGTAAATTTTCATACTTTTATACTATTATGAAAAAACTCAGGACAGTGTTACACTTTTACTATTTTATGCTTATGTTTATTAAATGTTTTAGTGTTTAGTGTTTAGATGGTTACTGTTGCACCGAGGGACTGAGAGAAACGCAATTTCGGTCCTGTGTATGTCCTGTACATATTGCAGTTCTGACAATAAAGTTGACTTTGACTTTGACTTTGCTACTAAGCGTAGCTAAGTTGTGCCTGTTTTAATTGTGATTGCCATGTTTCAGAATTTGGGAAAGTTAATTTGAAGCGTTTGAGTTGTTTAAGGGTCTGTAAAAGTTGTGTTCAGTTGTGCTAAGGTAACGTTAAAGGCTACGTGTCTTTACATGTTGTTTATGAGCTGTGATTGGATAAAACGAGAGCTGTGAGCTGTCAATCACTCTCGTAGCGAGCGCTGATTCACTGAATTGGGGACGTACGCCGTTGCGACCAGCCCACTTTGTCGTCATTTCCGGCACCGCATTGGTCGAAGGTAAGAAAACTACATTTATCATGAATGCTTGAGAATAGAACTACAAGCGCTATGATTGATTGGTTGACGTCACGTATCTGTGTAGCGAGCTCCGCCTCGCTCAAGTACGGAAGCTGGTGACACGTTACGTCGACCCGCCTATTTTTTGTCATCATTTCCAGGTGCTGCACTTTGAGTGACAGGCAGCTTACACTCACAAGACGAACGGATATTTCACTAAAAGTTTAAAAAACTTAATTTTAAGCCATCTAAACTGTCTAACAACATAAATTTGTCTCTGACAAGAACGTGGTTCGAGCGATTATCACGGACACACTGGAAACTAATTCTAAAAGGTTGTTTTTATTCTAAATACTGAATAGAAAAATCAGTCGCCTCGTGATAACATTAAGACTTGAATCTGCCCCCTGTTGGTTAAAAGACGTTTACAGATGAGTTATCTCAAGAAATCATAAAAGTCAGCATTTTTATAGTGAAATACCAGCTTTAAAATTGTTCTGTACACAAACAAAAAACTCCTGTTTCTTTAAAAAAAATTTTTTAGAATAACAAAGGTACAGACAAACATTTTTGCTTATTTTAAATACTGAAGAGATTTTAAATAACATGAAAGAAGCGTCTTCTATTTGATTTTCACATTAAATCAAAGAACAAAATGATGGAAAACAGAGCATTTCCACATTAATCTCTTCACATCTCTGCATTTTAAACAGAATTGGTGTACACAACTGTACACTTTTAGTTAAAAATGGCATTTTTAACGTTTTTCTGTGTACAATTAATGCCTCCAATTTATTTTAAATAAACTTGTTTGAAATAACAAACAAAAGTACATTTTTCACTCCAGATAACTGCAGCAAACAGTTTTACTGAATCTGAAATACATTCTCTTGGAGAAAAATAGAACAGGATCTGCTAACATTTTAGTATGAACATTGCATTTATTTGAAATCTTTAAAAAGTCGTTTGAGGGAAAGACAGAAAAATTAAGCGAGGTTTAATGGTAATTGTTTTAAAAGATAAGTCTATTAAGTTAATACGGCCACAAAGGCTTTAACTTACAACATTTTTCATTGAAGGTAAAACCTAAAATAAATAAAAAGGTACTAAATGTATGAAAGACTTGTTTATAGATTACAAGAATAAAACCAGAATGCTGTTTTAGTTAAATAACTCACCGCTAAGAAAACATTTATTTACATACACTATAATAAATACCATCTTGTTGATTCAAACAAAATCAAAGCAAAGGTGGCAGAACAGATTTGAACATGTCACAGGACTACAAATTGATAAAAATCACTGATTTTCATTTAGAGTAACATCTTTACTGTTAAGATGAGCACACATAAACACTCCAGTTTATTTTAAATACAAAAATTGTTTAAAATAACGAACAGAAAGTACTTTTTCACTCCTGATAACTGTCAAATGCAGTAAAAAATCAGTTTCACTGAGACTGCAAGACATCTTTTTTAAGGCATGCTCAAGCAGCATCCTGTCACATTTTAGTGAAATCATTGCATTTAAGTCAGCCCTCTTTTATAAGCGTTTGAGTGAAAAGACGGAAATCAGGCTTGGGTTAGTTAGTAACTGTTGTTTGAACATAAGTTCTATTTAAAGTTAACACTGCATTTAGAGTGCATTTAACTTTTCCTAATTTCATTGAGAGAAAAAACCTGCAGAAAAAGGTACCTATAAATACTTATTACACAGTGAAACGCGTAAACCACAGCTGATTAGTTTAGTTAACTCAGTGCATTAAAAGTGAATATTTATTTGCAAGCACTAACATGAGAACAATCATTTGATTTTTTCACAAAAAAATCAATACAATGATGGACGTTAAACAAAGTGAAACAAGTGAGAGGGTTTGCTCCATCAGGGCCCCAAAATGGCTTAGAACGAGCCAAGGTGGTGACTGCTCAGTTGACAGGTACATGTGGCAAGAAGCAGGTGAACATCCTTTGATGTTTTACGACAGGCTTCTCAAAGCTCATTTTGGTGACAAATATACACCAGGCATGGAAGAAGATGAGGACTTTAAGTGGTCTTTCCTCTTACATCTCGTCTTTGAGATAAGATTTCAGCTGCTCTCCATGGTTAATCCAAAAAAGCAAACCATGGAAGAAATAAAACAGTGTGCTATGATTGTCTTTGAAGCTAACATGCAAATCAAAACACCCTTACAGGTGTCCCCAGGTGAATCGGTCAAATCCCACTCGCTGGAGCTGGATTCCAGTCCTAAAAAAGGTGAGAAGAAACAAGATTTTCAAACTAATAATTAACTAATAGTGGGTGTCAGCTCTACAGGACGCCCGAAACCAGGGTGGGCCCGGAAGGGACCCCTGAGACGTGGACCTGCACCTTGGATGAAACAATCCGAGACATGCAAAAGGTCGCAAACGTTCCAGAAAAAAGGCATCAAACCTCCAAGCTCTGATGAGGTGGTGGACGTAAGTTGGTTGTTTGAAAACTTGAATGATACAGAGGATGACCGAACTAGGACAATGAGTGACCTTGTCTTTGATAACTCAGAGCACACAGTTGATGACAAAGACAGCAAACAAACTGCTGATAGTCTACGACATCCTGAAGGTCATGATGCTGACAGCCAACAAGATGCTGACAGTGAACATGAGTACACAGACAGAGTCACACGTGAACAGAAATGTGTGCCAAGACCTGTGAGGTTTCTGTGTAACCTTATACAAAGGGGGGTAGCTAAGAAAGCTTACCTGCCTATCACACTGGAAGGTGTCCTTGAGCGTGAAGCCCTCCTGGATGGCAGTGCTGATATAACCATTATGTCGGCCAAACTGTTTGAGGAGCTGAGGACCGCCGCTAACTGTGTTGACAGGCAAATACCCTTCGAGAAATGTGCTATTGAACTGCAGGGCCTCGCAGGGACGAGAACAACCCTGACAGCTATAGCTATGGTTCACATGCAGATTGGCGAAATGACACTACGCCACCCGGTGTTTGTGTCTAAACTTGACTCATTCCCATTTTTGGTTGGCCAAGATTTTATAAACCGCTTCGACGCGATTATAGATTATGGTCAACAGTCAATGTGGGCAACAGTGAGTAAACCCCTGCCAATAAAAGTGCCTCCTAGTTGTGATACCGACTGCCTAACCACAGGTACCGCAGAGGACACAAGGGACTGCTCATCCAAGGACGAGAGCCCGGTAAGTGAACCTTCAACTACAGGTGAGACAGAAGAGACCCAACAGTTGGACCAAACTCTGGCCCAACAAGAGAACCTCCTCTGCGAGCTGACACATTCAGCACTCACTGAACACTACCTACCACAGGTAGAAGACGGTGTTGAGATCCAAGGATCCCACACCGAAGACGCTATGCTGTCCTCTGGGACAGGTAATTCGGCAATCAGCCAAGCTTTCAATGAAACCTTGGTTCAAGAGCATTTGAGTCCAGAGAATGACAGTCAACCAGATGCTGACAGTCACTTGGACATCATTGTTACAGATTTCGAGAACCCCTCATCAAACAAGGGGGGGACAAACTCACACGACGACAGTGACCCATCGCAGACTGACAAATCAGAAACACCTGCGACTGCACTGACATTTGAGACACACCTAAATTATACAGAAAGAGGTAAACGTAAGAAGATACGTTGGCCGAAACCTATAAGGTTCCTGTGTACTGTCTACTATTGGCTGCGGAAACAGATTAAACTAAACAATGACATCCTAACTTGTGCCCATGGACGGACGTCCTCACCTGTGTTCGTGGTCCCCCATAACCACAGGGGGGTGATGTTAGGTCAGGCCCATGTCCAAGACAAAGATTTAAATGACTCCACAAAAGACAACGATCTCGCAAACTCACAGACTTCATGGGATAATAAGGTCGTCCAAGCAGAAGTTAATAAATAAATTAAATCGGCCTAAACTTATTCAGTTGTTAAAAGAAACAACTAAAACCGAAGGTTTTAACACTAACAAACGTTTAATAAATCAACAGGATCTAACATGCCATTTGTTATTAAGAAGCTAAGACCTATCTTTTTGTGTCTCCCTAGGATCACGATGAAACTACTCCTAGTAATCTTCACCCTCTTGGGAACCATCCAAGAAGGACAGGCTGAGGTTGTGACCCTTGGACCCACCTCAGGCATCAGTCTTAGGGACCAACCCGGACTGCTCATCACAGATTGTCAGTTGTACACTCGGAAGGTCTTCGTACGCTTCGATCCCCAAACGGTGATCAAACAGCACATCAAAATCAAAGACGAATGGACTAACGAAACATGGTACACTTTACCAATCCAGAATGCAAGAGGCCAAACCCGACACATGTTAAAGCAGCTACGTAAGTTCACCCTCACACAACAGGAGCTGAGCGGAACGCGTAGACGAAAGAAGAGTATCCTTAGTGGGCTTCTCAATGCTGCCTCCGCCATAAGATCTCTTTTTGGCTTAGGTCTGTCTACAATCAACAGTGTCAGCATAACGTCCTTAAAACAACACGTTAGTGACATACAGAATGAATTCCCATGGATCAGAACACAAATGGATCGGCAACAAACACAGTTAACTCACGTGACCGAAACGGTTCAGAAGACTGTCTTAGTGTTGAACACTCACACCAAAGAAATCAAGGTCATTGCACAAATGATTAATGAGCTAAAACGTAAGGTAGAATGGGACTACGCCATCGCACACGCGATGGATAGTATCCTCGCTGACATGCTTAGAGATACCAGCTCGTCGGTTGATGCGCTAGTTACTGGCAGAATCCCACCCTATCTAGTCTCTCTAGACATGGTAACAGACATCTTTAACACAACTACAAACGAAAAAGTAAGATCAATCCAGGCTCAACTGGCTTACACTCTCGGTAGCGCGATCCCGATTTACGTCGATCATAGAGAGTGCGAATTCGGGTTCATTATCAATCTACCTATCGTCTCTATGAACAACATTTATAGACTCAAAGATGTCATTAATGTTGGAAATTGGCACGATGAAAATCACATCAAAATCCATACTCCAAAAGTGGTTGCTTATCACGAAAGCGACCCCACAACCTATTTAGCTCCAAACCTCCTGATGTGTACTCTCACTCACGAGATACACTACCTGTGTACAAGTAGACCTTTTATGTGGAATAATGCCGCAGGCATTTGCGGAATCACCCCAATTCTAAAGAACTCAAAGTGTTCAACGACCATAACCCCGCGTCACCTGGTCACTGCTGCCCAAGCGGAAAGAATTGGGTTGCGTTGGTTGGTCAACACTCCTGACAGAAATGCAGTTATGGTCTATGATCGCCCCGGGTCCATTAGACCTTTGAATCTAACGGATAAAACAATGTGGATTAGTGTCCCAAAGGGAAAAACCATACACATTGGTGACCTGACACTGTATTATCTCGATCCTGAATGGTGGGAAATGACTCTGGAATACCCTGAGTACCTCACAAACATGAGCCTAGAGATAGACCCCGGTACCGTAAAGCAAATCCTATTCGAAAGAACTAAAATCGTCGAAGTAGAACAAATAAACCAAGTTCTAAAGACCCTTAAATCTGAAACCAGAACTCCGTTTCCACCCATCACTTACGCATGGTCCAGCGCTGACATGCTAATCATAGTCGTGATAATAATACTTTCCCTTGTAGTGAGCTGTTTAGTCGGTATAGTTGTGATCCTATTCCGTCGCGTCCAATCGCTTCAAGCCCAACTAGACCGTTATGAAAAAAATTGCACACCAAAAGTAAAATTCTTGAAAAGGAAACCCAGAAAGGGTAGTGTGTTGGAATCTGTTACGACCGAAACACAGTCAAAACATATTAATGGACACTGAACACAGAAGAAGTTTTAACAGAAATTTTATTAACTAAAACTAAGGGTGACCAAGCTGGTGAGGTTCCTTCTGGCTTCTCCCACCAAGCCTGGAGCGTCTTCTCCTGGAACAGCGCCCTAAAAAAAACTAAAGAAAATTAAAGTACAAAGAAAAGATGGATAGGTGAGACTGGCCAAACTTAGGAAAACGCCACCCAGGCAAACCCAACCCGGTAGGGCCGTAGTGTTCTCCCCCAGGCAACGATCTGTCTATAATTTATAAGGCCCTCACTTAACCAAAAGGAAAAATTATGAAATAAATATGAAAACTAAGCTACCAAACCTCACCCATCAAAAGTACAAAGGAATTGACAAAAAGAGAAAAAAAGCATTTAACAGTCCCTCACAGTGGACCACAGCAGTCCTCCTTCAGAACGCTGAACAGACACTGGCCTCAGTGTCACTCAATTAAGCCTTTTAGGCTCAAACACAACCACACTCCTCCTAAGTCCAAAACTAAATCACTATTAGCATTTAAGGGGCTTTAACCTACACCAAACTCTGCTTTAGGCAGCCAGAGTCACTTTTAGAGCTCAAAGCAGCTCAACTATACTCCCCCTGGAGCACACACACTAACAGTCAGAGAGGGTAGAGATCTCCCTGTGTTAGTTTATCACACAACCCTAAAACTGTGTGTCAACACTCGGTTTAATTACCTTTAAAGTGTCTTCAACAAGAACTTGTTCCACAAGTCCAGCTCCCACACTTGATCAGCAAGCCAGATCCTGCTCCATCAAGTCTCCACACTGCTCAAGGCACTGCCTGTGAGATATAAAGGCAGGAGCTGCAGGTGAACACCTGTGCTGCTCAATTAAGCCTGATTAAGGACTTGGCTGAGTAAAAAAAAGTGAGTTCTTCCTGAACCAGCAGGCTGTAGCAGACTACAGCAGCAAAAAAAAAAAAAAAACAGGAGGGAACAGTCAGCTGATAGACTGTTGTTTTTAAACACATTAAAAACTCTGGGGTACATAACAGAATCTGACGGCAAGAGTGTGTCGAAGCAGTGAAACGTTGTTTCCTTGTTGTTTAGTCATTACTGTTGTCATTAGTTGAGATATTGTTTGGTTCTGAACACTCCCAGCCAAAAAGGTTTTGTATTAACATTGGTTAATGAATGATATGGATTTAACTATGCCAACATGCAGTTCGTTTTGTTAAATCTCAATCGTCGAAGAGTCAATGTAGTTTAAAGCTACTCAAGGTACCATAAACTACACTGGTCTCACAATTTCTAAATTGAACCGATTCGATCGTTTCTATTCTAGATTATCTATTCATTTTGATGAGTCTCGCCATAGACTTCAAAATTTATTAGGAATACCAAATCCTACGTCGTTCGTCTAAAAGACAACAGACATTTAGATCAAACTATATTTCATTTTTCTATTTTAGTTTAACCTAAACTAAGTAATGAATGGAGGAATAGTTTGGAAGAAGAGGCCTTCGTTACAGAAGCCCTCCAAAATTTTATAGGTATAGATCCCTATTTCTAATTTTACAGAATTGATCCACCCCTTAATTGGTAATTGTAGCTGATCTAAATCATGATAGCTTACACACCAGGTGCATATAGGTAGGGCCTAATGTAAAATCCCAATCATAAGCCCACCTAAAAAACCACATAATTGCATGACACATAGAACCAGAGTGGCACTGACTGGAAGCCAACCAGCCAACAACCTTCGATGTAGGGACCTGCAGCTCCAACGCTTGGTCTTCAACCTTCCAAGGGTCGCCTCCTCTGCTTCAATCGAGGGATCCCCTCTACATGCTGATTATAAAAACAATTGTTGCTGATCAATCAACAAAACTAATCGTTGTGGAATTACTGCTGTGGAATTACCGCTGTGGATTATAAGACTTTGTTTTCCAAAGGATTAAAAGCTTACCGCAATGGGATTACCTACGAACAGTATGGAATTTCCAAAAACTCTATGGGATTATAATTTTTGATTTTTCTTTTCCACTTGCTGGATTACTTAATAATATGAGAGATGATTGTGGACTTCAGAAGGAACAAACACACCCACACCCCACTGTATATAGGTGGATCTGCGGTGGAGGTGGTCTCCAGCTACAAGTACCTGGGTGTACACTTGAATGATAACCTCAGCTGGAGCAATAACACCACCAGCCTGATCAAGAAAGGTCATCAGAGACTCTACTTCCTCAGACGGCTGAGACGAGCTGGTCTGAGAAGCTCAGTCCTCACCTCGTTCTACAGGTGTGCAGTGGAGAGCGTCCTGTGCTCCAGCATCAACGTGTGGCATGGAGGCTGCACAGTTGCAGAGAGGAAAGCTCTACAAAGAGTGGTGAAGGCTGCACAGAAGTCTGTGGGAGTCAGTCTCCCCACCATCACAGACATTTACACCTCCAGATGCAGAAAAAGAGCCACCTGCATCATGAAAGACCTCACTCACCCAGCACACTCACTCTTTGCACCACTCCCCTCGGGACGGAGGTTGAGGAGCATCAAATGTAGAACCACTAGACTGAGGAACAGCTTCTACCCTGAGGCTGTCAGACTCATGAATAAATAAATAATAAGAATAAACACTGCAAAATGTCACATCATGTTGATACTGATCTGTTTCTTGTTGCTGCGTTCATCTGTGACCATCTGCTCATGTTCGTGCTGCTGTTTATAATGATGTTTTTCTACTACATTAGGGCTTAGTGTATTACTAGCTGATGTCTCTCTTAGTTAATCCTAGATGTTATTATTGTTTTTCTCTTGCATTTGTTGTTGGATGTAACTGGGACCCTGTGTACATAATCTCGTTTTCAACACATGTACTACATGCGGTGCAAATGACAATAAATTCTCTCTGACTCTGACTCTGACTCTNNAATAAATAATAATAATAATAATAATAATTGTCTAATCTTGTCATCTGCGTATGTTTCCCATACACAGACGAAATTCGTCTCTGCATTTAACCCAACCACCTACCAGGCGGTGCAGTGAGCAGCCATAGAAGGCGCTCGGGGAGCTGGAGAAATAGGTGTGCACTCATAGACACCCCAAGATGTGTAGTGGCCGGGACGCGAACCCGCGTCCTTCGGGTCCCAAGTCAAACGCCCTAACCACTACACCATCTTGGCTCCTTAATAATAATGAATTCAATTTATAACGCACTTTTCATTACTGAAAATCTCAAAGTGCTACACACATTGAATGCTACACACATTCATAAACCGGTAGCAGCAGACTACCATGTAAGGTGCTTTTCCAGACCTACCGGGAGCAACTAAGGGTTAAGTGTCTTGCCCAAGGACACAACGACACATGGCGTGGGAACCGGGACTCGAACCGTCAACTTTCGGATCGGGAGACGACTACCATTACCACTACGCTACGGCCGCCCCGCTCAAGGACTTCAAGATCAGAGACAGTTCAAGGTTCCCTTTCGTGTTGGACCCTATCCCCAAGGACTGGCGATGGCTTCCAAAAGGGGGAGATGTAGTGGGCATGACCGTGTCTGCTCTGATACACCTGTGCATTTTTGAACTTCCAGAGATGACCTTTACTGACCTCTCAGTAAAGCAAGACATTTACTACAAATTATTCCATTAGTTGTAATCTGAGAACATAGTCACCAAAAGAGACTATTGGCTTCTTTAATTTTATTCTAATGTAATCAAAAGAATAACATTTTGTCATTTTCATGATGTGTGCTTTTATGCTGTGTTATTCTATAATGTGAAACATCACTGTGTCCAGTGCTGTGTGAAAGTTGAAGGCTCAGGTCAAAGAGACCCGGCCGTTTTGTTTAGAAATGCAGAAGACAGTTAATCCGTTGTTTTCATGAGAATGACTCCAGTACTCTCTGACTTTTCCTAAACAATTTCTCTCTGTTTTCATGAGAATGACTCCAGTACTCTCTGACTTTTCCTAAACAATTTCTCTCTGCTCTGAATTTCACCTTGAATCGTGATAACAACAAGTGAACTGCTCGACTGGTTCTTTTGGACCAATGGGGAAGAGACAAGTCTCTCTCATCTCAGATCTTCTACTAAGGTTCTAAGCTTTTGTTAGAACGTTGAGTTTTTGCTGGGAACTTCAAGACATGAGGTCGTCCCAAAGGGCTGGATGAATGTCATGTCACATGCTAAGGACACGTCATTCAGTTAAGGACTAATAACATGTTGTTATGAGTCCACTTCGAACCGAGCGTACAAGCTCAGAACTTTGAATTAAATTCCTTTCTGGAATAAGTTATCTTGAGCCAAAAAACCACGACTGCCACAGCTTCTGCCGACTAAAGCAAATATCACCGACACTGACAAGGTAAACACGTGTGTAGTCCAGCTTGGACTTGCGGGACCGACGACTCATCAGTCCAAGGCTGATCACAGCTCTTTACCAGAACCGAGGCGGACGTCTTAAGGTAAAGGAGCAGCTGTTTGCTTACTGGAGGTGTGATGATATCTTAGCTGGACGGTATAGGAAGAGTGTCATCTGGTTTTATAAATGCAAGATAAACTTCCCTCTTAAATCTCTCCAACCTCTTTTATTCCTCCTATTTCTTTTCTTCTCAATTTAAGCTGGAAACTATATTAAGTCATAGAGCCACAGACTAAGTATAATGACATCCTGTATTTATGTCTGTTGTTACAATTTAAATGTGCTGACGTATCAAATTGCAAGAAAGTGAAATCTATCAATCAAAGTGTAATGATGTTAATTTTAGTTGATTTATTTTAAATAAATGGTAGTGTCTCTGGCATACCAAACTAAGTTAACGTTTCCATTGTCACTCTATGGCTTCTGTTTTACTTATCCATCATAAAGATCACAGAAATATTGGGTAAACTGAAAAAGAAAAGAATCCGTGAAATTACTATTCAATCTGAATAAGTAAATTAATTAAGGTAAAGAGGTCAGTATTAATATTGACCTCCTATATATCCTTTACATTATCCGTTAAATAACTGGAAGAAATACCATTGTGCTGAACACATTGCATCCGATTGGACAGATAATTAGAAAACCAACCAATAGTGTGATCAGAGAACCCAATTTCTGAGAGTTTATGACACAAGATGTTATGATCCACTGTGTCAAAAGCTTTAGACAGATCTAAGAAAAGTGCAGCACAATAATTCTTAGCATCCAATGCTTCAACAACGTCATTAAGAACCTTCAAAGAAGCAGTCGTTGTGCTATGTTTTTTCCTGAAACCAGATTGATGGAGAGGTAAGATGTTAAATGAGTCCAAATAATTTTTGATCTGAGAGTTTATCAAATTTTCTAGAACCTTGGCTAAAATGCAGAGTTTAGAGATTGGTCGATAGTTGTTCAGTGCGGTGGGGTCACCTCCCTTCAGCAAAGGAAGAACAAAGGCTGTTTTCCAAGCATCCGGAATGGAATTTTGGCTTATGGACAGATTAAAGATGTGGGTCACAGGGACTGAAATGATATGAGCAGCCAGCCTTAAGAAATAAGGTGGAAGTTCATCTGGACCAGCAGATTTTTTAGGATCAAGATCATTTAACAGTTTATTTACCTCACTGACTGAGAACGGAGAAAATGAGAAGGTGTGATTAACTGAGGATTGACTTGTAGGAGGGATTTGATTTGTAGAAGTTTGATTATTAGATGGAGTGGATGATTTTCCATTTATAACTGTGTCAAATAATGAACTAGAAGCAACAAAATGTTTGTTGAAACAGTTCAGGATCTCATGCTTATTAGACACAGGAACAGAGTCAACAAGAAGTTGTGATGGAAGGTCAGATGATTGGGGGATGCCTGAGAGAGATTTGATGGTTTTCCAGAATTTTTTAGGATCGTTTAGATTTTTGGAGGTCTGAGATAAGAAGTAATTAAGTTTTGCGGCTTTGATGGCAGTTGTGCATTTATTCCTCAGCTGCCGAAAATTCAACCAATCAGTGTCTGAGTGTGATTTTCTTGCTGCGGCCCAGAGATGATCTCTCCTATGCAGGAGGTCAGCTAGTTCAGGAGTAAACCAGGGGCTGTCACGGCCCTTTATCCTGAACTGCCGGAAAGGAGTGTGTTTATTTACAAAGTAAATGAAACTGTCATGAAAATAATTCCAAGCGGTGTTCACGTCGTTGATTAATAGAATACGTTGCCAATCAAAGTGGGATAGATCCCAGAGGAATGACTGTTCACAGAAACGTTTCAAATCCCTTTTTTGAACTATTCTGGGCTTAGCAGGTGGAAGTTTAGTGGATCTAAGAGCTGCTATTACGGAATGATCACTCAAAATGTTAGCAAATACACCTGTACCAGGAAATTTGTGAGGTGCATTTGTGAAAAACAGATCTAAGGTGGAAGATTTTTCAGGACATTTTTTGTTTGGTCTGGTGGGAGAATCAATAAGTTGTGTTAGATTGAGAGAAAGACAAGATTCCTTGAATTTATCACAGAGGGGGTTCGACTTATTCCAATCAATGTTGAAATCTCCTGCCATAACAATCTCATTGTGTTTTAAGTTTCCTATGAATTCAGTCAGGGAGGACAGAGCTTCAGGTGTTACGGAGGGGGGACGATAGCAACCTATAACAGTTAAGAACTGACCCTTCAAACTGATGTTCACAGCTAAAGCCTCAAACTGGTTTGCGATTGTTTTTTTAGATGCAATCTTGGCAGCCAAGGAGTCTCTGATGTAAATAGCGACTCCACCTCCCCTTTTATTACGATCACAACGATAGATCTTGAATTCATTGATTACCAGGTCATTTTTCAGAACAGATTTGTTGAGCCAAGTTTCAGAGATAAGGATCAGTTAATGGAGGGACCTGGGTTGGGCTGAATCCCTGAGATCAGTGACAACATTAATATCAGACATTTGCTTGACTTCTTTGTCACTAATGTGTAATTACAGGAGTTAACAGTGTGACATTTTGCCCCCATAATTGAACCATGAGAAACATTAATGAAGACACGATCATTCAGAACCCAAAAACAATGAAAGTTGCAGTGATGGGCAGATCCAGATGTGTTGATAAGATTCAGTGATTCCAGGTAGTCTGAGAACTGAAAATAATGACAGTAATATGAATGATGCAGAAAAGTCTCAGACCATAAAGCGTCACAAATTAAGTGGGTAAACAATTCCGTTGTGGATTTTAGATGTTATTACTGTTTTTCTTTTACATTTTATTGTTGGATGTAACTGGGACCCTGTGTACATAATCTCGTTTCATCACATTTGCCACATATGGTGCAAATGACAAAGATTCTCTGACTCTGACTCTGAACAAGACACTACCAGCCTCAGGAAAATATGACCACCAACAGGAAGTTAATAAGTCTTGTCAAGTTTAAACGCCTTCTAGCACACTCATAGTTCGTTATTTAAGCATTTCGTTGAGTTTTTGTATATAGTTGACCCTGTATACATAATTTTGATTGTGTGGGTTGGAGAAAATCCCCCAAAACCTCAAACTTTTGCACAAGGTTCGTGTTTTAGAGATAATTGAAGTTGTATGATCATTCTACCATGAACCATGAGCATGCATCAGAGTATTCTACCATGAACCAATAACAGCTCCAATAATGAATTAACAGGCTAAATTAATATGACTTCATGTCCTTAATTCATTCATTCATTCATTCAACCTTTATTTAGTCAGGTAAATCTTACTGAGCTTCGAGGGCTCATTTACAAAAGCAACCTGCTACAAACTAAAGAATGATGAACATCAATGATACAAATACATTAAACAATAGACAAAAGAAAAAGAAAAAGTAGCAAAAACTAGCAAACATTATAAGGTAGATGTACAAAATCAAAAACAGGAACAAATCAGCATTGGTTTTTGCCAGGATTCCAACAGATTCTGAAAATCATTTAGAGAGGTCAGGGCCGAGAGCTTCAGATCTTTTTGTAAGATATTCCAGGAAGCAGGAGCAGAGTAGGAGAAGGCCCTTTTTCCAAGTTCAGTCCTCACTGACGGAACACTGCAGGTAATCATGTCCTGAGAGCGCACACTGTAGCTGCACTCACGCAAAGACATGTAGGAGGAGATGTATGAGGGCAGCAGACCAAGAAGTGATTTAAATGAGTGGGTGTAGGATTTATTGTAGCTGGATAATAAATATACCATCATTCAAACCCTCAGATGAGCTTCTAGACCTACAGTATTTACTGTTTTTTTGTTGTTGTTTTTTAGAAAGTTTAATTTAAAATGTGTAAATGTAACACATTTACACAGCCATGGCTTTTTAATTTCTTAACAACATAGTGTAGACGCAATGTACAAATACTGCTTTTAAAAGGATTGTGACATGATGTTGGAAATTTGCATATTTGTCACAACATATATATCTTGTATAATTTAGCTCTGTTCGTTTTTGCAAAATAAATTATAAATATATTAAAATTTCATTACAAGTTATGGTAATTTTTTCGCTGGGATACGCCCTTAGAAATCTGAGATTTTCCGCAAACGTCATCGTGACGTGCCCGTGGGGAGCCGCTGCCCCAACGCGCATGTAAATATATGTAAATATCAATGGCGGAGCATGTCGAGTGCAGCATTTCTAGTGTTGATCTAAGCGATTTGTCTTCAGTTTTGGAAGTTCTGTTAGTTCTGGTGATTCCAGTAAGATTCAGAAGACTTTTAAAACCGGATTCTATTCCTACTATTTTTAAAAGAAAGTCCCCCAGCTACCACATCTAAACAACGCAGGAAAGCTACCGTCGGAAAAGAGTAAGTCTTTGTGTAAACATAATCGGAGGTGTGTAGTGTTTTAGATGATAAACTATATATTTAACGTGAGCTCATGTTGTTTTACTTTATATACTGTGAGTGTATAAAGCCAATTATCACGGAGGATTCTTCATGTGCGATGCTAAAAAAAAAATTAGCCGACAGAAAATGTTGAGCAAACACAGGTTGCTTGTTATGTATTTTTATATGATGTCTGCGAGACCAAGTAACATCAGTACGTTTTTTTATTCCGTGAGGGTTTATTAATGAGAGTTTTGGATTATTTACTGTCTTAAAATGATAGATCTCAGGCGCGATCGGGCCTTGCTGTTAGCTTAGCACAACAACAAAGAGAAGCCACATGAACCCAGCCAGCATGCGCAGGTGGGCCCCATATGGTATACATATGTGCAAAAAACATGGGTCCCAAAAGGTTTTGTCCACGGTTTCCATGGTGGCCCCACATGGGTTTGCCCAGATAGATTTTAATGGGCCCTAACTGGGCTCTCAGTGGGACCCAGATGGTTAACTTAAATGAGACCCATGTAAAAGAGAGTCAGAGTCAGAGAGTCTTTATTGTCATTTGCACCGCATGTGGTACATGAGATGAAAACGAGATTATGTACACGAGGTCCCAGTTACATCCAACAACAATGAAAGAGAAAAACAGTAATAACATCTAGAACTAACTAAGAAAAACATCAACTAGTAATACACTAAGCCTAATATAGTGGGAATAAACAGCAGCACGAACATGAGTTTGTATGAGCAGATGGTCACAGATGAACACAGATGAACACAGCAACAAGAAAACAGATCAGCATCAGCATGATGTGATATTTTGCAGTGTTTATTTTATTTTATTTTTATTTATTCATGAGTCTAACAGCCTCAGGGTAGAAGCTGTTCCTCAGTCTAGTGGTTCTACACTTGATGCTCCTCAACCTCCGTCCTGAGGGGAGTGGGGCAAAGAGTGAGTGTGCTGGATGAGTGAGGTCTTTCATGATACAGGTGGCTCTTTTCCTGCATCTAGAGGTGTAAATGTCTGTGATGGTGGGGAGACTGACTCCAACAGACTTCTGTGCAGCCTTCACCACTCTCTGCAGAGCTTTCCTCTCTTCAACTGTGCAGCCTCCATGCCACACGTTGATGCTGGAGCACAGGATGCTCTCCACTGCACACCTGTAGAAGGAGGTGAGAACTGGGCTGCTCAGACCAGCTCGTCTCAGCCGTCTGAGGAAGTAGAGTCTCTGATGACCTTTCTTGATCAGGCTGGTGGTGTTGTTGCTCCAGCTGAGGTTATCATTCATGTGTACACCCAAGTATTTGTAGCTGGAGACCACTTCCACTGCAGACCCACCTATTTTCAGTGGGGCATGGGTGTGTTTGTTCCTTCTGAAGTCCACAATCATCTCCTTTGTCTTCTTCACATTCATGTGAAGATTATTCTCTTTGCACCAGCTCTCCAGGTGTTCCACCTCCTGTCTGTAGCTGGACTCATCATTGTTTGTGATGCATCCCACCACCGCTGTATCATCTGCAAACTTAACAATATGACAGCCTGGAAGTGTGGCTGTACAATCATATGTGAGCAGAGTGAACAGAAGGGGGCTCAGCACACATCCCTGAGGAGAGCCAGTGCTAAGGGTTATGGTGGAGGAGGAGAAGTTGTGGATCTTCACGGACTGTGGTCTGTCTGTTAAGAAGTCTAGTACCCAGTTACAAATAGAGGGGCTTAGTCCAAGTGTAGATAGTTTGTCTATCAGAGTTTGGGGGATCATGGTGTTGAAGGCAGATGTGAAGTCCACAAAGAGCAGACGCACGTATGAGTCTTTCTGATCCAGGTGGGTGAGAGCAGTGTGGACCACGGAAGAAATGGCGTCCTCTGTTGATCGGTTCTCACGGTATGCGTATTGATGAGGGTCCTCATTGATGTTGACGGTTGCCTTGATGTGGGACATGACCAGTTTCTCAAAACATTTAGCGACTATCGGGGTGAGGGCCACCGGTCTATAGTCATTCAGACCAGTCACTGTGGAGCTCTTTGGGACTGGGATGATGGTCGCGGTCTTCAGGCAGGTGGGAACTGACTCCAGTGCAAGTGAGGTGGTGAAGATGTCAGCCAGCACCTCACAGAGCTGGTCCGCACATTCCTTCAGAACTTTCCCTGGGATGTTGTCTGGTCCGGTTGCTTTATGAGGATTAATCTTTCTGAGACTGCCTCTCACTTCTGCTGCGGACACCCTGAGATGCTCTTCATCTGGTGATGAGGTGAGTCTGGTGCTAGCTGGTCTGTTTGGATCATCAAAACGTGCATAAAACTTATTGAGGGCATCAGGCAGAGATGGGTCCCTGGGGCATTGTTTGTTTTTGCCTTTGTAATCTGTTATGCATTTAATACCCTTCCACATGCTCCGTGGGTCTTGTGAGGTGAACTGTCCCTCGATCCTCTGTGCATACGTGGCCTTGGCCTTCTTAATGCCATCCTTCAGTTCATTCCTGCTCTTTCTCAGTTCCACTTTATCTCCTGACTTGAATGCAGTGTCTCTGGCTGCTAGCAAGGCGTGAACTTCTTTATTTAACCAGGGTTTCCGGTTCGGGTAGGATTTCACATATTTTTTTATGGATACATTTTCAGAGCATGTACTGATGTAACCCAGGACTGAGGAAGCGTACAGTTCCATGTCCACTGAACTTCCATCAGTGGCTGCTTCTCTGAAAACAGACCAGTTTGTCCTCTCAAAACAGTCTCTCAACAAGGGGGAACTATCTTGAGGCCAGATTGTTATTTCTCTTTGTTCCGGCTTTGAGCGCCTGAGTGGAGGGAGTTCTCTTGGGGCCAGAATCAGAGAGTCGTGGTCGGAAGATCCGAGCGCTGGGCGTGTCTTCGCCGTGTATGCCCCCTTTACATTTGTGAAGACTTGGTCGAGTGTTTTATCTCCTCTCGTAGCTGCGAAGACGTTCTTATTGAAGGCTGGGAGGGACACTTGGAGATCTACGTGATTGACGTCCCCGCAAACAATGAAAAGCCCCTCAGGATATTTACACTGCAGCGAGGTGAGTAAGTCATGAATTTCTCTCTGGGCGTCATTAGCATTAGCATCAGGGGCTATGTAAATAACGCTGATTACGATCACTGAATAGTCACGTGGCATATAATGCGGCCTACATCTTATTGTGATCAACTCCACGGCAGCTGAACAAGCTCTTTTTATCACAGCACAGTTCGTGCACCAATCCTTGTGTACGTAAATACAAACACCACCACCTCGCGTTTTCCCCGTAGTCTCGATGCACCGGTCTGTTCTGAAGAAGAGCCGGTCGTCCAGCTCGTAAACAGAGTCAGGAGTGTCCTCAGAAATCCATGTTTCCGTAAGACAAAGCACGGAGCATCTTCTCATCTCCTCCGACGTGGTTACCCTCAAACGAAGTAGATCCATCTTGTTATCGAGCGAGCGAACGTTAGACAGGAAAAGAGCCGGCATCGGGGGTTTACCGGTTTTAGCGTCTTTCCGCATTCTCGTCATAATTCCTGCACGGCAACCCCGCTTCTTTCCTCGTGAGCAACGCTTTCTTTTCTTTCCCCTGGAGTGCATCTGCTTCCAGAAGGACGTTTTTAGCAGGTCCAATCTTCCGAGCTCTGATTTGAGTTCGTTGCTGATTTCAGCTGTGCCCTGTGGTAAATCCGCTCCAATTCTTAACAGATCAGTTCGGCTGTAATTCACCCGCAAAACACGCGCAGAGTCAGGTACAAAAACACTATTAAAATTACTAAAAACTAGAGATGATCCGGGAACTCGTGAAGCTGCGGCTGCACTGAGCGCGGCCATCTTGGACATAAAACCCATGTGTGTGCCTTGAAGAATATCTACCTGTGACTAAACTGGGTCCCAACTGGGCTAAAAATATGGGTAATAAGTGCGTGCTGCGTGCATGTGTTCAAACAAAAGCTCCACGAGAGATGTTTACATTATCAATGGGGGGGTCAGCGAAAAAACTCCACTGTGAGAGCTGGGTCCAGAAACCATCGGATTCAAAGAGGGGGGCCACTGGACTTGTGTCAACGATAAGCAAAGACGCAGAGAGAAAGGAGCGGTTCCACTCAAAATACACGTCGTGTAAACTAGGCCTAAATTGATTTTTTGTAAATGTGGATCTAAATAGATCATTAAATTCAGGAAATTATTCTAAGTTGATTTGTAGTTCTAAACATATTTAGAGTACCGTTTTTTCCGCCGTACACGTCGCACTGCCGTATTAGTCGCATAAGTCCAATTATGTCCAATAATGTGGAAAAATCCATAAACGTGTCACACCGCCGTATAAGTCACATCTATTATGCATCACCACTGACGTGTTGCGTATGTTACGCGTCACCGCTGACAACCCGGAAATGTGGGCCAGTTTTTTGCCATCAGCTGGATTTTAAAAATAGTTTTGCTACGTCTGATGAAACAACGTGCGCGCGCAGCGATCAGAAACGCTGCATCTCTTTAAAATCTAACAAGATAAACACTCAAAACAATTATTTGTTTGTTGAAAATTATAGTAAAGATGTGTCGGAGCTGAACTTTTCCTTAATAAATGAACGTTATGGTCAAATCAGCTGGATTCAAAAAAATGGTTTCGCTACGTCTGATGAAACAACGTGCGCACGCAGCGATCAGAAGAAACGCTGCATTTCTTAGCATGCTCAATAATCCAGGTAGAAAAATCTAAAAAAGCTAAGTCTGGTCCTCTGGACATTCAAAAAACAAAACAAAGCAAAATAAAAAATTGTAGAAACGTTTCGTCTTTCGTCCGAAAGACTTCCTCAGTCTGAGTTGCTGTATTCAGCTCAGTCTTATAAATAGCACCCTCTCCACCCCTGTTTAATGATGGACGGTTTCTTTTCACAAAGATGGCCTCCTTTACTCCTCTCTCAAACCATCGTTCCTCTCTATCAAGGATGTGAACATCTTCATCTCAGAAAGAGTGACCGCTGGCCTGGAGTCCAGGGTGTCCGGGGTGGAGGCCTCCAAGTTCAACTGTCTCCCTCCTACAATGCTGTTATTGCAAGTATCACTCAGCCCTCTGGGAATAGCAAACAACCATCAGGGTGCTAACAATCCATCGTTAGGCTGATGGTCCTCCTTGATCATGTGAGCAGCTGGTTTCGCCTGTCATCAGCCAACTGATTTATCCACAGTGAGAGGGTGCTTTTTATAAGACAGAGCTGAATACAGCATCTCAGACTGAGGAAGTCTTTCGGATGAAAGACGAAACGTTTCTACAACTTTTATTTTTGTTGCTTTGTTTTGTTTTTTGAATGTCCAGAGGACCAGACTTAGCCTTTTTAGAATCTGTGACACAGTTGACTGACACTCCCAATAGAACCTACTGGACCTTACCAAGCTCCGCCCAGAAACGCCCCCTAAGCTCCAACATGGCTGCACGTCTTTCAAGCGCAGCATAGTGTCAATGGAAAACATGGCGTCGACTGACTCTGCAGGGTATTTCTGAGTCGAATAGTGTATCATTTCTGCCAGATTCCAACAAAATATCAGCCATGACAATGGACAGGGGAACCAACAAGTTCATGTTATTATTTTTTTTGGACGTTATCAAGTTGTTTGATCCACGCGATGCTTCCAACAGCGTGCGCGTCACCGCTAATGCTACTGTCTGATGAGGAAAACATCAGCTCCTCACACGCTCAGGCTCAGCATTATTACAGCTGTGGACAGGATCACTGATGCCTATTGTCCTGCAAGGCTGGGTAAGTCAGGCATTCATGGTTTTGAGGGTTACTTTTGAAATCAGCGATTTCTATTGTTGGCAAAACTTTGTGTGCCTTGGTCGCAAAGCTAATGCTAACTGTAATCTCCATTCATTCCTTAAGTGGTTGGTTAGCCGTTGCTGCTTTAGCTGCTAAACACGCCGACAGCGACTTTTGTGAGGGCTAACGAGCTCAGCCGTCCGGTGTGTTAGTTAAAATCCAGCCTTCGTGTCACGATTTTGTGCAGTTTTAGGTGAAATCGACAGTAGAGCTCGTTGTGTTAGCTAGCTCATGTGGCGTTAGCAGAGCTGTTTCTTCCCAACTTCCAGGACGTTCAGTGAACTGTGGCTTTCTCTCATCGTGACCGCGTGTTGTTAACTAGCAGGTTTCAAAAGCAGGTCAACCCTTCTCTGCTGGTGAAAGAAATAATTGTTCAGTTTTGTGGTCGTGCACAAGCTTTGATCCAAGCAAGGCATTCAGTTTCACATATAGGGAAACGGTGAATTTTACTTCCACAAATACGGTCAGGGTACCTGACATCTCCTGTACAGATACCCCACTGACGGTGGAGGAGCATTTTTCCAGCCCTGACGCAGAAAAATTCTGCACGTATGCTAGCTAGCAATGTAAGTAGCATGTGGTGCCGGTCTCACAAACGCTACCGTAGCGTTTGTTTTGTGAGACCGGCACGCACGTGGAAGCTGCGCTGTGACGTGTTATGGGCATTAGCCAATGAAACGCGGCCCTGTGGGCGGAGCTTGGTAAGGTCCATAGTGTTTGGTTGTACTGTACTGCGTTATGCTAGGCTTTCCTCCAGACTTGTAAAACCTACCAGGGTAGCAAACGTTTGAGTCACAGAGATGCTCCTCCTCTCTCTCCCTCTCAAAATCCTCCATGGTCTCCATCTTCTCAATGTGCACAGCAGGTGGGTTGTACTTGTTTTAAGTGATGTGGAGGTCAATAAAGAAGTTGAATACGCTGAAACACTGGGGGGAAAAATAAAACAAAAACACACATTTCTTGATTACTGTACAATGTTATCTCTCCAACAGCAAGGTGGCTGGTTGATCTTTTTTTTTACAAGTGTCTCACTGCAATACTTACCATCCTGAGGCAATGGGAATGCCCATCTTCCAATTTCTGATCTGGAAGTGGCATCGGTTTTCCATGAAAAAAAAATTAAGATTTTTTTTTTTATAAGGCCTGATAAAATAAACAATGGTTTGAAGTGTAATGTATACCGGTACTCACTGGGCGTTGACAGGTCCTTGGGTTGAGGCGCTGCACTTGCTGAGGACAAAAATAAAAGATTATTCAGCGATGCAAAATAATTATGAAGCAAAAATGTGACATGTCCTCTAGGACCAACGCTCCATAAATTGTATGTGTGTGTGTGTGTATAT
>JBBPBX010027486.1:10432-37254 GCA_038048925.1 Garcialebias charrua | reverse complement strand
AACAGCAACATGAAACAGATCAGTAGCAACATGAAACAGATCAGTAGCATGAAACAGATCAGTAGCATGAAACTGATCAGTAGTAACATGAAACAGATCAGCAGCAACATGAAACAGATCAGTAGCAACATGAAATAGATCAGCAGCAACATGAAACAGATCAGTAGCAACATGAAACAGATCAGTAGCAACATGAAACAGATCAGTAGCAACTGATCAGCAGCAACATGAAACAGATCAGCAGCAACATGAAACAGATCAGTAGCAACATGAAACAGATCAGCAGCAACATGAAACAGATCAGTAGCAACATGAAACAGATCAGCAGCAACATGAAACAGATCAGTAGCAACATGAAACAGATCAGCAGCAACATGAAACAGATCAGTAGCAACATGAAACAGATCAGTAGCAACATGAAACAGATCAGTAGCAACATGAAACAGATCAGCAGCAACATGAAACAGATCAGCAGCAACATGAAACAGATCAGCAGCAACATGAAACAGATCAGCAGCAACATGAAACAGATCAGCAGCAACATGAAACAGATCAGCAGCAACATGAAACAGATCAGCAGCAACATGAAACAGATCAGCTGCAACATGAAACAGATCAGCAGCAACATGAAACAGATCAGCAGCAACATGAAACAGATCAGCAGCAACATGAAACAGATCAGCAGCAACATGAAACAGATCAGCAGCAACATGAAACAGATCAGCAGCAACATGAAACAGATCAGCAGCAACATGAAACAGATCAGCAGCAACATGAAACAGATCAGCAGCAACATGAAACAGATCAGCAGCAACATGAAACAGATCAGCAGCAACATGAAACAGATCAGCAGCAACATGAAACAGATCAGCAGCAACATGAAACAGATCAGCAGCAACATGAAACAGATCAGCAGCAACATGAAACAGATCAGCAGCAACATGAAACAGATCAGCAGCAACATGAAACAGATCAGCAGCAACATGAAACAGATCAGCAGCAACATGAAACAGATCAGCAGCAACATGAAACAGATCAGCAGCAACATGAAACAGATCAGCAGCAACATGAAACAGATCAGCAGCAACATGAAACAGATCAGCAGCAACATGAAACAGATCAGCAGCAACATGAAACAGATCAGCAGCAACATGAAACAGATCAGCAGCAACATGAAACAGATCAGCAGCAACATGAAACAGATCAGCAGCAACATGAAACAGATCAGCAGCAACATGAAACAGATCAGCAGCAACATGAAACAGATCAGCAGCAACATGAAACAGATCAGCAGCAACATGAAACAGATCAGCAGCAACATGAAACAGATCAGCAGCAACATGAAACAGATCAGCAGCAACATGAAACAGATCAGCAGCAACATGAAACAGATCAGCAGCAACATGAAACAGATCAGCAGCAACATGAAACAGATCAGCAGCAACATGAAACAGATCAGCAGCAACATGAAACAGATCAGCAGCAACATGAAACAGATCAGCAGCAACATGAAACAGATCAGTAGCAACATGAAACAGATCAGTAGCAACATGAAACAGATCAGCAGCAACATGAAACAGATCAGCAGCAACATGAAACAGATCAGCAGCAACATGAAACAGATCAGCAGCAACATGAAACAGATCAGCAGCAACATGAAACAGATCAGCAGCAACATGAAACAGATCAGCAGCAACATGAAACAGATCAGCAGCAACATGAAACAGATCAGTAGCAACATGAAACAGATCAGTAGCAACATGAAACAGATCAGCAGCAACATGAAACAGATCAGCAGCAACATGAAACAGATCAGCAGCAACATGAAACAGATCAGTAGCAACATGAAACAGATCAGCAGCAACATGAAACAGATCAGCAGCAACATGAAACAGATCAGTAGCAACATGAAACAGATCAGCAGCAACATGAAACAGATCAGTAGCAACATGAAACAGATCAGTAGCAACATGAAACAGATCAGCAGCAACATGAAACAGATCAGTAGCAACATGAAACAGATCAGCAGCAACATGAAACAGATCAGTAGCAACATGAAACAGATCAGTAGCAACATGAAACAGATCAGTAGCAACATGAAACAGATCAGTAGCAACATGAAACAGATCAGCAGCAACATGAAACAGATCAGTAGCAACATGAAACAGATCAGTAGCATGAAACAGATCAGTAGCATGAAACTGATCAGTAGTAACATGAAACAGATCAGCAGCAACATGAAACAGATCAGTAGCAACATGAAATAGATCAGCAGCAACATGAAACAGATCAGTAGCAACATGAAACAGATCAGCATGAAACAGATCAGTAGCATGAAACAGATCAGCAGCAACATGAAACAGATCAGCAGCAACATGAAACAGATCAGCAGCAACATGAAACAGATCAGCAGCAACATGAAACAGATCAGCAGCAACATGAAACAGATCAGCAGCAACATGAAACAGATCAGCAGCAACATGAAACAGATCAGCAGCAACATGAAACAGATCAGCAGCAACATGAAACAGATCAGCAGCAACATGAAACAGATCAGCAGCAACATGAAACAGATCAGCAGCAACATGAAACAGATCAGTAGCAACATGAAACAGATCAGTAGCAACATGAAACAGATCAGCAACATGAAACAGATCAGTAGCAACATGAAACAGATCAGTAGCAACATGAAACAGATCAGTAGCAACATGAAACAGATCAGTAGCAACATGAAACAGATCAGCAGCAACATGAAACAGATCAGCAGCAACATGAAACAGATCAGCAGCAACATGAAACAGATCAGCAGCAACATGAAACAGATCAGCAGCAACATGAAACAGATCAGCAGCAACATGAAACAGATCAGCAGCAACATGAAACAGATCAGTAGCAACATGAAACAGATCAGTAGCAACATGAAACAGATCAGCAGCAACATGAAACAGATCAGCAGCAACATGAAACAGATCAGCAGCAACATGAAACAGATCAGCAGCAACATGAAACAGATCAGCAGCAACATGAAACAGATCAGCAGCAACATGAAACAGATCAGCAGCAACATGAAACAGATCAGCAGCAACATGAAACAGATCAGCAGCAACATGAAACAGATCAGCAGCAACATGAAACAGATCAGTAGCAACATGAAACAGATCAGCAGCAACATGAAACAGATCAGCAGCAACATGAAACAGATCAGCAGCAACATGAAACAGATCAGCAGCAACATGAAACAGATCAGCAGCAACATGAAACAGATCAGTAGCAACATGAAACAGATCAGCAGCAACATGAAACAGATCAGCAGCAACATGAAACAGATCAGCAGCAACATGAAACAGATCAGCAGCAACATGAAACAGATCAGCAGCAACATGAAACAGATCAGCAGCAACATGAAACAGATCAGCAGCAACATGAAACAGATCAGCAGCAACATGAAACAGATCAGCAGCAACATGAAACAGATCAGCAGCAACATGAAACAGATCAGCAGCAACATGAAACAGATCAGCAGCAACATGAAACAGATCAGCAGCAACATGAAACAGATCAGCAGCAACATGAAACAGATCAGCAGCAACATGAAACAGATCAGCAGCAACATGAAACAGATCAGCAGCAACATGAAACAGATCAGCAGCAACATGAAACAGATCAGCAGCAACATGAAACAGATCAGCAGCAACATGAAACAGATCAGCAGCAACATGAAACAGATCAGCAGCAACATGAAACAGATCAGCAGCAACATGAAACAGATCAGCAGCAACATGAAACAGATCAGCAGCAACATGAAACAGATCAGCAGCAACATGAAACAGATCAGCAGCAACATGAAACAGATCAGCAGCAACATGAAACAGATCAGCAGCAACATGAAACAGATCAGCAGCAACATGAAACAGATCAGCAGCAACATGAAACAGATCAGCAGCAACATGAAACAGATCAGCAGCAACATGAAACAGATCAGCAGCAACATGAAACAGATCAGCAGCAACATGAAACAGATCAGCAGCAACATGAAACAGATCAGCAGCAACATGAAACAGATCAGCAGCAACATGAAACAGATCAGCAGCAACATGAAACAGATCAGCAGCAACATGAAACAGATCAGCAGCAACATGAAACAGATCAGCAGCAACATGAAACAGATCAGCAGCAACATGAAACAGATCAGCAGCAACATGAAACAGATCAGCAGCAACATGAAACAGATCAGCAGCAACATGAAACAGATCAGCAGCAACATGAAACAGATCAGCAGCAACATGAAACAGATCAGCAGCAACATGAAACAGATCAGCAGCAACATGAAACAGATCAGCAGCAACATGAAACAGATCAGCAGCAACATGAAACAGATCAGCAGCAACATGAAACAGATCAGCAGCAACATGAAACAGATCAGCAGCAACATGAAACAGATCAGCAGCAACATGAAACAGATCAGCAGCAACATGAAACAGATCAGCAGCAACATGAAACAGATCAGTAGCAACATGAAACAGATCAGCAGCAACATGAAACAGATCAGCAGCAACATGAAACAGATCAGCAGCAACATGAAACAGATCAGCAGCAACATGAAACAGATCAGTAGCAACATGAAACAGATCAGTAGCAACATGAAACAGATCAGCAGCAACATGAAACAGATCAGTAGCAACATGAAACAGATCAGTAGCAACATGAAACAGATCAGTAGCAACATGAAACAGATCAGTAGCAACATGAAACAGATCAGTAGCAACATGAAACAGATCAGTAGCAACATGAAACAGATCAGTAGCAACATGAAACAGATCAGTAGCAACATGAAACAGATCAGTAGCAACATGAAACAGATCAGTAGCAACATGAAACAGATCAGCAGCAACATGAAACAGATCAGTAGCAACATGAAACAGATCAGTAGCAACATGAAACAGATCAGTAGCAACATGAAACAGATCAGTAGCAACATGAAACAGATCAGTAGCAACATGAAACAGATCAGTAGCAACATGAAACAGATCAGTAGCAACATGAAACAGATCAGTAGCAACATGAAACAGATCAGTAGCAACATGAAACAGATCAGTAGCAACATGAAACAGATCAGTAGCAACATGAAACAGATCAGTAGCAACATGAAACAGATCAGTAGCAACATGAAACAGATCAGTAGCAACATGAAACAGATCAGTAGCAACATGAAACAGATCAGTAGCAACATGAAACAGATCAGTAGCAACATGAAACAGATCAGTAGCAACATGAAACAGATCAGTAGCAACATGAAACAGATCAGTAGCAACATGAAACAGATCAGTAGCAACATGAAACAGATCAGCAGCAACATGAAACAGATCAGTAGCAACATGAAACAGATCAGTAGCAACATGAAACAGATCAGTAGCAACATGAAACAGATCAGTAGCAACATGAAACAGATCAGTAGCAACATGAAACAGATCAGTAGCAACATGAAACAGATCAGTAGCAACATGAAACAGATCAGCAGCAACATGAAACAGATCAGTAGCAACATGAAACAGATCAGTAGCAACATGAAACAGATCAGTAGCAACATGAAACAGATCAGCAGCAACATGAAACAGATCAGTAGCAACATGAAACAGATCAGTAGCAACATGAAACAGATCAGCAGCAACATGAAACAGATCAGTAGCAACATGAAACAGATCAGTAGCAACATGAAACAGATCAGCAGCAACATGAAACAGATCAGCAGCAACATGAAACAGATCAGCAGCAACATGAAACAGATCAGCAGCAACATGAAACAGATCAGCAGCAACATGAAACAGATCAGTAGCAACATGAAACAGATCAGCAGCAACATGAAACAGATCAGCAGCAACATGAAACAGATCAGCAGCAACATGAAACAGATCAGCAGCAACATGAAACAGATCAGCAGCAACATGAAACAGATCAGCAGCAACATGAAACAGATCAGCAGCAACATGAAACAGATCAGCAGCAACATGAAACAGATCAGCAGCAACATGAAACAGATCAGCAGCAACATGAAACAGATCAGCAGCAACATGAAACAGATCAGTAGCAACATGAAACAGATCAGCAGCAACATGAAACAGATCAGCAGCAACATGAAACAGATCAGCAGCAACATGAAACAGATCAGCAGCAACATGAAACAGATCAGCAGCAACATGAAACAGATCAGCAGCAACATGAAACAGATCAGCAGCAACATGAAACAGATCAGCAGCAACATGAAACAGATCAGCAGCAACATGAAACAGATCAGCAGCAACATGAAACAGATCAGCAGCAACATGAAACAGATCAGCAGCAACATGAAACAGATCAGCAGCAACATGAAACAGATCAGCAGCAACATGAAACAGATCAGCAGCAACATGAAACAGATCAGCAGCAACATGAAACAGATCAGCAGCAACATGAAACAGATCAGCAGCAACATGAAACAGATCAGCAGCAACATGAAACAGATCAGCAGCAACATGAAACAGATCAGCAGCAACATGAAACAGATCAGCAGCAACATGAAACAGATCAGCAGCAACATGAAACAGATCAGCAGCAACATGAAACAGATCAGCAGCAACATGAAACAGATCAGCAGCAACATGAAACAGATCAGCAGCAACATGAAACAGATCAGCAGCAACATGAAACAGATCAGCAGCAACATGAAACAGATCAGCAGCAACATGAAACAGATCAGCAGCAACATGAAACAGATCAGCAGCAACATGAAACAGATCAGCAGCAACATGAAACAGATCAGCAGCAACATGAAACAGATCAGCAGCAACATGAAACAGATCAGCAGCAACATGAAACAGATCAGCAGCAACATGAAACAGATCAGCAGCAACATGAAACAGATCAGCAGCAACATGAAACAGATCAGCAGCAACATGAAACAGATCAGCAGCAACATGAAACAGATCAGCAGCAACATGAAACAGATCAGCAGCAACATGAAACAGATCAGCAGCAACATGAAACAGATCAGCAGCAACATGAAACAGATCAGCAGCAACATGAAACAGATCAGCAGCAACATGAAACAGATCAGCAGCAACATGAAACAGATCAGCAGCAACATGAAACAGATCAGCAGCAACATGAAACAGATCAGCAGCAACATGAAACAGATCAGCAGCAACATGAAACAGATCAGCAGCAACATGAAACAGATCAGCAGCAACATGAAACAGATCAGCAGCAACATGAAACAGATCAGCAGCAACATGAAACAGATCAGCAGCAACATGAAACAGATCAGCAGCAACATGAAACAGATCAGCAGCAACATGAAACAGATCAGCAGCAACATGAAACAGATCAGCAGCAACATGAAACAGATCAGCAGCAACATGAAACAGATCAGCAGCAACATGAAACAGATCAGCAGCAACATGAAACAGATCAGCAGCAACATGAAACAGATCAGCAGCAACATGAAACAGATCAGCAGCAACATGAAACAGATCAGCAGCAACATGAAACAGATCAGCAGCAACATGATGTGATATTTCACAGTGATTATTCTGGTTATTTATTCATGAGTCTAACAGCCTCAGGGTAGAAGCTGTTCCTCAGTCTAGATCAGGGGTCTGCAACCTTTAGGATCAAAAGAGCCATTTCTGCCCCTTTGTTCACTAAATTAAACGTGTCCAGAGCTGCAAAACTCATTGCAGTTTTTATTATCAACTGGTGGCCCATGGCCCACTTTAAGTTTGTTAGAGGGAGGTTTTCTGGCCAGTAGGCATTAAGTTATAAAACTAAAAACATCTAATGATTGTTAACATTTATTGATATTTTTCCATTTTGAGACAAAAGAAAAGACTGGATTCCATCCATCCATCCATCCATCCATCCATCCATCCATATCTTTACTTGCTTTTTACTTTCTGGGTTGTGGGGGATCACTGGTGCTCATATCCAGGTTGCAAGTCTATCACAGAAGGCTGGATTCTTGTAAAATATTTTTTTTTTGTAAAACAAACAATGAACAGTTCAGGCTTATGTGTTGTTTTTTTAATTGTGGAGAAATTGAGTATCCTACTTTAAAGAAGAAAAAAAAGCATAAAGTTAAAGGAGTATAATTTACTCTGTGTATTTGTACTAGTGTCCACGTATTTGCAATGGAAATGACAGAAAAACAGCTAAAACTATTCATTTTTTGCTGTGGTTACAACATCCTATAAAATTCAGTTTTATGTTAGTTTTGGTCAAAGCTTGAAAGAGCTGCTGCAGAGAGACCAAAGAGCCACATGTGGCTCCAGAGCCGCAGGTTACAGACCCCTGGTCTAGTGGTTCTATGCTCCTCAACCTCCTTCCTGAGGGGAGTGGGGCAAAAAGTGTGTGTGCTGGGTGAGTGGGGTCCTTCATGATGCAGGTGGCTCTCTTCCTGCATCTGGAGGTGTAAATGTCTGTGATGGTGGGGAGACTGACTCCAACATCTTCTGTGCAGCCTTCACCACTCTCTGTAGAGCTTTTCTTTCTGCAGCTGTGCAGCCTCCATGCCACACGTTGATGCTGGAGCACAGGATGCTCTCCACTGCACACCTGTAGAAGGAGGTGAGGACTGAACTTCTCAGTCCAGCTGTTTTCTGTCAAAGACTGAGCTGAATACAGCTCCTCAGACTGAAGAAGTATTTCGGAGGAAAGACGAAACATTTCTACAATTTTTTTTAATTTGTTTTGTTTTGTTTTTTGAATGTCCTGAGGACCAGAATTAACTTTTTTAGATTTTCTACCTGGATTATTGAGCATGCACCAGGATATTTGTACTTTATTATTTTTTGTCTTGACATTTTTTGAATTTATCGTGTCCTGGATGACTGAGAATCTTCACCAGCTATTAATGACTCAATCAGCCTGCCATATTCTCCCCACCTTCATTCTGCTCTCTGCTTGGAACCATCAAACCAGCTGCACCACCCCGGCGAAATGCAGCTAATTTGACCATTAAAGTGCATTTATTAAGCAAATGTTAGACTGAGACACACCTTTGCTATAATTTTGAGCTAACAAATAATTGTTTTTAGGTGTTAATCTTGTTAAATTCTTGTTAAAGTTCTCCCTTTCAGGCTCTCGCGGTCACCATTTGGCAGCCCATTGGTTTTTGACATAACACCACATAGATATACAGTATAGATAGATAGATAGATAGATAGATAGATAGATAGATAGATAGATAGATAGATAGATAGATAGATAGATAGATAGATAGATAGATAGATAGATAGATAGATAGATAGATAGATAGATAGATAGATAGATAGATAGATAGATAGATAGATAGATAGATAGATAGATAGATAGATAGATAGATAGATAGATATAGATTTATTTGTCCCCGTAGGGAAATTAATTTGCAACATTTGTCAGCAGGCATTGACATAAAGGACATACTTATACATACATACATGACATCATCATCCATCATTACAGCAAAGATGTTTCAGCTCAGTAATTCATGATACCTTAGTATTATTTAATGATTTAATTGCTTGTGGTATGAAAGAAAATTTTGTTCTGTTTCTTGAGAATAAAGGAAGGCCATACCTTCGCCCTGAAGGAAGCAACTCAAATGAAGATCTTAGGGGATGTGTGTCGTCTGCTATAATCTTGTTTGCCTTCCTCATAACTCTGTCCATGTATATCTTTTCCATACTTGGCAGAGTGGTCCCTAACAGTTTGCTGGCTGTAGTTACTATACTTCTCAAGGATTTCTTCTGAGCCTCTGTAGCATTGCCAAACCAACAGATGTTACAAAACGTTAAAATACCTTCAATAAAAGCAGAATAAAACATTAAAAGCATTGAGTTATTGACTCTAAAAGTACCCAGTTTCTTTAAAAAATACATCCTCTGCTGAGCCTTAGTGCAAATAAGGTCAGCCCATGAGTCCCACTTTAAGTGACAGTCCAGAACCACGCCCAGGTACTTGTAGCACGAGACAGTTTCAATCTTCTCTCCATTGATGGTTGTTGGAGAGAATGACTGAAGCTTCCTGAAGTCAATGGTCATTTCTTTTGTTTTGTCCGTGTTCAGAACCAATTTCGATTTTTTGCACCAATTAATGAAGAAGTCCAGAACTGGTCCGTGCTCTTCTTCCTTGTCGTTTAAAAGGCTTACCAGGGCTGTGTCATCAGCATATTTAATTAAATGTCTATTTGGGAAAGTACTTCTGCAGGAGTTTGTGTACAGAATAAATAAGAGTGAAGATAAAACACACCCTTGGGGAGAGCCAGTGCTGGTGGTTGTTTTGTCATGTTGAACCCACTCTGACCTGCTGGACCCTACCTGTTAAAAAGTCTGTAATCCATAAAACCAAGCTATGTGAGATTAAAAACTCTTTTGTTAAGATTTCTGTTAAAATCTTTGGCTGAATAGTATTAAAAGCTGATGAAAAATCCACAAATAAAATTTTTACATGTGCTTTTGGTCTTTCAAGGTGGGAATAGAGTAGATGCAGCATAGTCAGAACAGCATCATCCACCCCTCTAGAGGGCTGATATGCAAACTGTAGTGGGTCTAGAAGATGCTGTGTTTGACAGAGAAGGACTTTTTTAATTATACGCTCAAAGCTCTTCATCACCAGAGATGTCAGTGCAATGGGACGGAAATCATTTAACCCTGATGGCCTTTGAACTTTAGGCACCGGCACAATTATGGATGTTTTCCATAATAAAGGAACTGTATGATGTCCCAAAGAGTAGTGAAACTTTGGCTGAAAACAAACCAGAAGTGCACTCATGTGTAGATTACTTTGTCTATTTTCTTATGGCATCATTTTTTTATTGTAATTTTATGTTGTGTTATGTGCTATATAGGTGATGTTTGTATTTTTCTCTGCTCTTTTGTTTTATGGGATGTTTCTTATTCTTACCTGCCTTAGGACAATGGATGAAAACTAGCTGTTGTGCTAACTCCGGCATATTTACATTACTGCTTACTGCTATCATGTTGATTAATATGCATAGTCCTAACTTAAATATCCATCCATCCATCCATCCATCCATCTTCTTCCGCTTATCCGGGGTCGGGTCGCGGGGGTAGCAGCCTAAGTAGGGAGGCCCAGACTTCCCTCTCCCCAGCCACTTGGAGCAGTTCCTCCGGGGGAATCCCAAGGCGTTCCCAGGCCAGCCGAGAAACATAGTCCCTCCAGCGCGTCCTGGGTCTTCCTCTGGGTCTCCTCCCGGTGGGACGTGCCCGGAACACCTCACCAGGGAGGCGTCCAGGAGGCATCCTAACCAGATGCCCGAGCCACCTCAACTGGCTCCTCTCGATGTGGAGAAGCAGCGGCTCTACTCCGAGTCCCTCCCGGATGACTGAGCTTCTCACCCTATCTCTAAGGGAGAGTCCAGCCACCCTGCGGAGAAAACTCATTTCAGCCGCTTGTATCCGAGATCTTGTTCTTTCGGTCATAACCCAAAGCTCATGACCATAGATGAGGGTGGGAACGTAGATCGATCGGTAAATTGAGAGCTTTGCCTTTTGACTCAGCTCTCTCTTCACCACGACAGACCGGTACAGCGCCCGCTTCACTGCGGACGCTGCACCTATCCGCCTATCGATCTCACGCTCCAGTTTTCCCTCATTCGTGAACAAGATCCCGAGATACTTAAACTCCTCCACTTGGGGCAGGACCTCCTCCCCGACCCGGAGAGGGCATGCTACCCTTTTCCGGCTCAAGACCATGGCCTCGGATTTGGAGGAACTGATCCTCATCCCGGCCGCATCACACTCGGCTGCAAACCGCTCCAGTGAAAGTTGTAAATCACGAACTGATGAAGCCAGTAGGACCACATCATCTGCAAAAAACAGAGAAGCGATTCTAAGGTCACCAAAACGGATCCTCTCAACACCTTGGCTGCGCCTAGAAATTCTGTCCATAAAAGTTATGAACAGAATCGGTGACAAAGGGCAACCTTGGCGGAGTCCAACTCTCACCGGAAACGAGCCTGACTTACTGCCGGCAATGCGGACCAAGCTCTGACACCGGTCGTACAGGGACCTAACAGCCCTTATCAAAGGGCCTGGTACCCCATACTCCCGGAGTACCCCCCACAGAACCCCCCGAGGGACGCGGTCGAATGCCTTCTCCAAGTCCACAAAACACATGTAAACTGGTTGGGCAAACTCCCACGCACCCTCCAGGACCCTGCTGAGGGTGTAGAGCTGGTCCAGTGTTCCACGACCAGGACGAAAACCACACTGCTCCTCCTGAATCCGAGGTTCGACTATCCGACGGACCCTCCTCTCCAGAACCCCTGAATAGACCTTACCAGGGAGGCTTAAGATAAAATAAATAAAATAAAAATAAAGGACAAGGGTCTGGTTTTAACCAGGCTAGACAAATATGGACTGATGCAACTTATAGGGCGATGCGACATGGAGGCAGAAATTGCCGGTAGCTGAGTGCAACTTTGCTGCTCAACGTACAAAAGCATTTTCCTAACAAATGTGGAACAACTTAAGGCAAAATAAACAGACTTACCAGCAATATAAGATTTTTTTGTTGCCAAGATTTATTGTTAGAACTAAGAAATAATCAACCAAACACAAATTCTTAGTTTTTAGACTGGAGTGCGTCTGTGAGAACAAACTGCTGCCTGATGTGTTGAGTTCAGTTTTAAAGATGATAATGTTGTGACCAATGTCTGAGACAGTTTGAACATTTTATTGTGGATGCCAGGGTAATTTTTTTTTTTAACCAGATGTTTTTTTGTTTTGTAAAGCTAGAATAAATAACACAATTTTTGTCCATTTTGTCTGAACTTTATTTTGTTGATTTCTGATACTTCAACCTTGCAATTCTAAAGTATTTGCTTTTATAATTTTTATTATATCTTTCAACTGACTTTAAGAGCGGCTTGAAGACCTTTCTTTTCAACCGAGCATACTCTGCCTCCTCATGATTCTACTTTTGATCTTAGTTGATACTGTTATTGATTTTACTTGTTTTATTACTTGTTTTATTGACATTTAATTCTGTTGCACCTTGTAGCACTTTGAGATTTTCATGAATGAAAAGTGCGTTATAAATTGAATTCATTATTATTATTATTATTATTAAATGCAACATTATGACAAACTAGTGAAGTATTCTTTGTGTCATCGCTGATTTAGATTTTCCCAAACCAAAATGTGGCCTTTTGTCACTGAACTCACCTGTCTGGAGTCACTGTGAGCAGACATGTAACAAATCAGAACTTTGAGACGGTGAGAGGAAGGTTTAATTTCAAAACCAGCAGCTTTGTCCACTTTAAAACACAAAGCTTTTCCAACAGTAAATGTCGTAAAAGAGACTGGTTTGCTGGCTGCAGGATTCCCTCCTATTTGCAGATGATGTGGTCCTGTTGGCGTCTTCGTGCCATGAGGTTCTGCCTCAAGTGGAGGAGTTCAAGTGTCTGAGGGGTTTAGTTGATAGTACAGTACTTCAGTGTTTCATTCAGTATGCAGAATAATTAATCCTCATAAGAACAAAGTCCTCCTTTCAGTTGGGGTTTATGTTTCAGGACATAATGAAACTGATCTGGTCTTTACCAGGTTCTAAAAATATTCAAGACATCATACCATTTATTAAACACTCCAAAACCACAATTAACAAAGGGAGTGCCCATGTCCCCGTCACTGAGGTTGAATAATGAATGTCTGTCTGTATTTTTCAAACTGGGGGATTTTCAAGTTTTTCCAGTCTGGAACTGAGCAGGGAATACAAGTAAATCTTTATGTTTTTGATGCAAGATATTGAAGTTACACTGTGTAAAAAAAAAAAAAAAGTTTTATTTATTATTTATTTTTTGTTGCTCCAGCAGAGCAGAGGTTTAACCTTGTTTAACTCCAGTAACTAACGCAGGAGAAGCAGTAAATCTAACTGGTTGTGTGCACTCCCACTGAGCCTGAAAACTTTTTGGTACAACACTCGTCCCGTCGTGAGCTTTTAGAAATGAATCGAGCATCGAGGCGTGGGGGAGAACTCACCTCAATGTGGAGCTTCAACACATTAAATGTGTGACAGACGTCTCCCTCTTATCTTTATTAAAACACGATGAACCCAGTAACTCAGTTAAGAGCTCCTTGATTAAAATCCTTTACCTGTATTTAGCAATACATATAATACACCTCTCTTGTTCACATTGCCAGCAGTAAGTTGGACCCATTCAGGATGTTAGTTGGACTCCGCCTGTTGTCACAATTATGTTCATAACTTTTAAGGACATAATTTTTCATTGCAACCAGGGGTGGAGGGAGTCCAGTTTGAGGGCCGCAGGATTCTCTCCTATTTACAGATGATGTAGTCCTGTTGGCGTCTTCATGCCATGACCTCCAAATCTGAGACCAGGGTTCTCGGTCAGAAAATGGTGGATTGTTCTCTTCAGGTCGAGGGTGAGGTTCTGCCTCAAGTGGAGGAGTTCAAGTATCTCAGGGTTTTGTTCATGAGCAAGGAAAGATTGGTGCATGAGATTGACAGACGGATTGGTGCAGTGTCTGCAGTATTGTGGTCTCTGTGCCGGTCCATTGTGGTGAAGAGGGAGCTGAGCTGTAAGGCAAAGCTCCCTGTTCACTGGTCAGTCTACGTTCCTACCTTCATCTATGGTCATGAACTCTGCGTAGTGACCGAAATAATGAGATCGTGGATACAGGAGGTTGAAATGAGTTTCCTCCGCAGGGTAGCTGGAGGCTTCCTTAGAGACAGGGTGAGAAGTTCAGTTATCAGGAGAGACTCAGAGGAGAACCGCTGCTCCTCCACATCGAGAGGAGCCAGTTGAGGTGGTTCAGGCATCTGGTAAAGATGCTTCCTTGGCGCCTCCCTAGGGAGGTGCTTCGGGCATGTCCAACTGGGAGGAGACCCCGGGGAAGACACAAGACACACTGGAGAGACTACATCTCTCTGTTGGCTTGGGAACAGCATCTATAACAACTATTTAATGAAACCAGTAGTTACAACAACATTTACTTCCCCTCTGGGATTAATAAAGTATTTTTGAATTGAATTGAATTAAACACCTTGGAGTCCTTCCAGAAGAGCTGGAAGAGGTGGCTGTGGAAATAGATATCTGGGCCTCTCTGCTCAAGCTGTTGCCCCTGAGACCTGACTTTAGAACAAGCAGAAGATGATGGATGTACCTCTCCATTTTTCAAATTTGCACAAATCTAACGAAAAAAATAACCAGTATAACCAGTAGATATGTTGGTAATGCTTCCCTGAAGAAAGAGGTGTTGCTGGGGGTGCACCAATAAATCAGCCGGCTGATTTATCGGCCTCGATTTCCTTAATTTTGGAAAATCGGCTGATGCTTGCTTGAGAAACCGATTTTACAGTTTTTTTTTGTTTTAACAACAATTGTCTAAACTTCATTTATATTTCAAAGCACCACCTCATGGCCAGTTAAAACAAGTTTGTATTGTTCTAGGATATTGTTCAAGGGTATGTTTTTCAACAAAATAATATTGAAAAATTGAAGATGCATCGTAAGCTTATTCATTCATTCATTATTTGATCAAGGACAGCACAATAAACAATGTTACATGTTAAAAACAAAGCAACCGTTGTCTTGTACAAAGTGTTACCTAATGTCGGAATTGTCAGGTCAGACTTTTTAGAAATCGCTGATCAGTGATTGGCCAGAAAACTGCAGTAGGGGCACCCCTAGATGCTACGTTAGTTCAGCCTGCAACGTTTCTGCCTTTGAAAAAAAAAAAAACTTATAACACATGACAGTGTCATCTATAAAACGAAATTGGTGTCGACCACAATAGGAATTGTCAGGTCAGACTTTTTAGAAATCGCTGACCAGTGATTGGCCAGAAAACTGCAGTCGGTGCACCCCTAGATGCTACGTTAGTTCAGCCTGCAACGTTTCTGCCTTTGAAAAAAAAAAATTTGAAACAAAGTGATTCTGGCTGCTTTCAGATGGAGGATGACTCCTCTGAGGATCTACTTTAGTTGGGTCACAGCAAGCTGTTTAACACTCTTGATAAAGTTTTGTTGTTGTTGTCATCGTTCACTTGTGTTTTAGACCTTTTTGTATAAAACATGATGCTACGGTTAACATTTTGGCAAAGGTATGTTTGAACAGTATTTGCTAGCTACAAGTATGCATTGATGGCATTTCCACTAAATAGTAGGGATGCGCGATAGAAACGGTACACGGTAGAAAGAAACAATAGAAATTTAGCCTACGATAAAGATCTGTCTTCTACCGGCTAACCACAGAAAATCACAGTTGTCAAATTTAATCTTTACTTTTTTTAGTTTAAAACTGTGCATAAGTGGTGTTGAAATGTACAATCAGAGTTGTCAGAGTAATCGATACTTTTTTTTGTGTTGAAAACTGTGCGTAAGTGGTGTTAAAGTATTTTCTTCGAGTGCTAAGTAGCGAAGCTATGAGCTAACTACGTCCGGCTTGCCGTAAGTGTTGCCATATTCGGACGCATGCGCAAAACGCTGCGTTCCGTTGAAAGTTTTTAAAAATCTTTACTTTTTTTTGTTTAAAACTGTGCATAAGTGGTGTTGAAGTGTACAATCAGAGTTGTCAGAGTTAATAGTTACTTTTTTGTGTTGAAAACTGTGCGTAAGTGGTGTTAAAGTCTTTTCTTCGAGCGCTAAGTAGCGAAGCTATAAGCTAACTTTGTCCGGCTTGCCGTAGTGTTGCCATATTCGGACGCATTCGCAAAACGCTACGTTCCGTCAATTATTTTTTTTTTGTCGAAAATTAAAGTACCGTATTTTCCGTTGCATAGGTTGCACCGTTGTATAGGTCGCAGTGTCCAATTTTTATAAATAAATTGGAAAAATCCATAAATAAGTCGCACCGGTGTATAGGTCGCACCTACGTCACCGCCGACGTAACGCGTCATCCACCGCTGATGCGCCGCGTGACCGCTGAGTCAACCCAGCAATATGGACCGAGTGTTTAGCTCTGCTGCTAATGTCTGCCAGAAGCTAACAAAGCTAAACACGAGAGGAGTCCGTCTCTCAGAACACGAATAAAAAATCGAATTTTAGGTCAAATGTTTTCTCGAGACCATAGTAACGTACATTAAAGCTCCTATAATTACACTCTGTAAGCAGAAAAAATATACACCGAGTGGTTTCGAAGCTATTTATAAGCAAACAGAAGTAAACTGAAATAAAAACGAATGCTAACACGGGAAGTCCGCCTCTCAGAACACAAATAAAAAATCGAATTTTAGGTCAAATGTTTTCTCGAGACCATAGTAACGTACATTAAAGCTCCTATAATTACACTCTGTAAGCAGAAAAAATATACACCGAGTGGTTTCGAAGCTATTTATAAGCAAACAGAAGTAAACTGAAATAAAAACGAATGCTAACACGGGAAGTCCGCCTCTCAGAACACGAATAAAAAATCGAATTTTAGGTCAAATGTTTTCTCGAGACCATAGTAACGTACATTAAAGCTCCTATAATTACACTCTGTAAGCAGAAAAAATATACACCGAGTGGTTTTGAAGCTATTTATGACGTAAACAGAAGTAAACTGAAATAAAAACGAATGCTAACACGGGAAGTCCGCCTCTCAGAACACGAATAAAAAAATCGAATTTTAGGTCAAATGTTTTCTCGAGACCATAGTAACGTACATTAAAGCTCCTATAATTACACTCTGTAAGCAGAAAAAATATACACCGAGTGGTTTCGAAGCTATTTATAACAAATACAGAAGCTAACACTAGAAGCTAAATGCTACAAAAAGATTGTTTTTTTTATTTTTATCTCAAACATCTAATAAAGGTACTCACTTGTAAACGTCCACACTATGATTCCATTCCATTCTGTAAGTTTCAGAAAAATCCGCTGAGTGGTTCTTGACTGCTGACAAACAGCAAACAAACAGAGCTAACATAAGCTACATCCAGCCCAGGAGGCAGACAGAGGCTGTGTCTCAATTCAGAGGCTGGGTCCTCATGAGGACCCAGCCTAGCTGGGCCGAGTAGGCCACGCACTCACAAGGCCGGGTGGGCTGGACGAAACTGCTGAAATGGGACGGTCTAGTCTTCAGGTTTGCGTGATTACGTACTTCCGCCTTATGTGCGGCAAACGTGTTGAGCCGGCTTTGAAGTGGGTGGGGCGTTCTCTTGAAGTGGGTGGGAAGTGTGTGTGCGCACTTGGTGGCTGTGTCTCAATTCATGGGCTGCATCCTCATGAGTGCGCATTTGTCGGCCGCATACGTCATTGCCCCGCGCGGAGGACTGTCCCAATTCGAAGACTCCTCCTCATGCGGCCGAGGAATGCGGCCTACTTCCTGCCGAAATCGAAGGATGCATTCGTGAATCCTTCCAGACGGAGGCTATCCCAGAATTCATAGCGCCAGCAGAGATTTCGCGGGGGGGTGGGACTTTCTGCGTGCAGAGTCGGGGCTGCTGTGTGTTGTTGAGTCATCAGCTCGTTTTAACAACAACCTCAGCGCGAATATTCATTGAACCTTTATTTAGTCATCTCAAACAACCTCGTTCTACAGGTGTGCAGTGGAGAGCATCCTGTGCTCCAGCATCAACGTGTGGCATGGAGGCTGCACAGTTGAAGAAAGAAAAGCTCTGCAGAGAGTGGTGAAGGCTGCACAGAAGTCTGTTGGAGTCAGTCTCCCCACCATCACAGACATTTACACCTCTAGATGCAGGAAAAGAGCCACCTGTATCATGAAAGACCTCACTCATCCAGCACACTCACTCTTTGCCCCACTCCCCTCAGGACGGAGGTTGAGGAGCATCAAGTGTAGAACCACTAGACTGAGGAACAGCTTCTACCCTGAGGCTGTTAGACTCATGAATAAATAAAAATAAAATTAAAATAAACACTGCAAAATATCACATCATGGTGATGCTGATATGTTTTCTTGTTGCTGTGTTCATCTGTGACCATCTGTGACCATCTGCTCATACAAACTCATGTTCGTGCTGCTGTTTATTCCCACTATATTAGGCTTAGTGTATTACTAGTTGATGTTTTTCTTAGTTAGTTCTCGATGTTATTACTGTTTTTCTCTTTCATTTGTTGTTGGATGTAACTGGGACCTCGTGTACATAATCTCGTTTTCATCTCATGTACCACATGCGGTGCAAATGACAATAAAGACTCTCTGACTCTGACTCTGACTCTCTGACTCTCTGACTCTGACTCTCTGACTCTGACTCTCTCTCGAATATATCTCATTAAAATTTAACTTCAGAAACGACAAAAAAAATTGTGTTAGCTGAATATACAGTATATTAGTGTTTCTGAGTTTACCGTTTTTGAAGAACTGATTACAAATCAGCTTATAAGGGGCAATCTGTTAAAACCCAGAGTGGACCTACGAAATGCAAGCTGTCGAGTAGCTCAACTGGTTAATCAACCTGCGATTGGTGCAGAGATACTTTTCTCGAAGCTGGTTCGAATCTCACTCGGTACGGTTAAAACTTATTTTACGTTTGTCTTTTATTGGATAAAAAAAAGAAGGAGTTTCACAAACTCCTTCCTTTTAATCTCAGTCCTCATTTTTTATCCAATAAAAGACAAACGTAAAATAAGTTTTAACCGTACCGAGTGAGATTCGAACCAGCTTCGAGAAAAGTATCTCTGCACCAATCGCAGGTTGATTTACCAACTGAGCTAATGGACAACTTGCATTTCATAGGTCCACTCTGGGTTTTAAAGCTGCAGTATGTAGCTTTTTTTATGAACATATTTCTTCACTCTGTCACTACCTCCTGACAGACTGATGTTAGCCAGGTAATCTCTGAAAAAAAATTAAAAAAAATATTGTCCCCTTGCTTCTCCAGGTGGTAAATAAGCATTTCTAAAAAGAAAAGGTGACCCGCCATTTTCCAGCCAATAAAAACAGAGTTTGTAACCAGCCAATAAAAACAGAGCTTGAATTTGAATCAGCCAATAAAAACAGAGCTTGAATTTGAAATTCAACAGACCACAAGGGGGCAGAGCCACATATGGCTCTGAGGGGGAGGGATCAGAATGCTTTGCCTGTTGAAAATATTTCTAACTGCTGCAGTTCTACAGAAACTGCATACTGAACCTTTAACAGATCGCCATTTATAAGCTGATTTGTAATCAGTTCTTAACAAACAGTAAACTCAGAAACACTAATATATATACATGTATTCAGATAAATAATATATTTTAGCGGCGTCCCTTCTCTTTCCA
This sequence comes from Garcialebias charrua, assembly GCA_038048925.1. NCBI lineage: Eukaryota > Metazoa > Chordata > Actinopteri > Cyprinodontiformes > Rivulidae > Garcialebias > Garcialebias charrua. The sequence goes on along the minus strand of JBBPBX010027486.1, from coordinate 17,058 downwards.
CACACACCAAGCGGCACACAAGAACTTCCCACCCACTTCAAGAGAACGCCCCACCCACTTCAATGCCGGCAAACCTGAAGGCTAGACCGTCCCATTTCAGCAGTTTCGCTCAGCCCACCCGGTCTTGTGAGTGCGTGGCCTACTCGGCCCAGCTAGGCTGGGTCCTCATGAGGACGCAGCCCCTGAATTGAGACACAGCCNCCACACACACCAAGCGGCACACAAGAACTTCCCACCCACTTCAAGAGAACGCCCCACCCACTTCAATGCCGGCAAACCTGAAGGCTAGACCGTCCCATTTCAGCAGTTTCGCTCAGCCCACCCGGTCTTGTGAGTGCGTGGCCTACTCGGCCCAGCTAGGCTGGGTCCTCATGAGGATGCAGCCCCTGAATTGAGACACAGCCGGTGTGTGTGTGGAAAGAGAAGGGACGCCGCTAAAAATATTTGTTAGCTGAATATATATATTAGTGTTTCTGAGTTTACTGTTTGTTAAGAACTGATTACAAATCAGCTTATTTTACACGTGCGTAGCAAGGATTTTCAGAGAGGCGATCGGTTAAAACATAGAGTGGACCTACAAAAAGCAAGTTGCCCAGTAGCTCAATTGGTTAAGCATTGGCTTGGCGCCCAGATCCTTTTCTCGAAGCTGGTTCGAATCTCACTCGGTTCGGTTAAAACTTATTTTACGTTTGTCTTTTATTGGATAAAAAAATGAGGACTGAGATTAAAAAGAAGGAGTTTGTGAAACTCCTTTTTTTAAAATCCAATAAAAGACAAACGTAAAATAAGTTTTAACCGAACCGAGTGAGATTCGAACCAGCTTCGAGAAAAAGATCTGCACGCCAAGCCAATGCTTAACCAATTGAGCTACAGAGCAACTTGCCTTTTGTAGGTTCACTCTATCTTTTAACCGATCGCTCCTCAGAAAATCCTTGCTACGCACGTGTAAAATAAGCTGATTTGTAATCAGTTATTAACAAACATTAAACTCAGAAACACTAATATATATTCAGCTAACAAATATTTTTTTAGTCGTTTCTGTAGTTAAATTTTAATGAGATTCAGCTTGCGCTGAGGTTGAACGAGCTGATGACTCAACAACACACAGCAGTCCTGCCCCTGCACGCAGAAAGTCCCACCCCCCCGCGAAATCTCTGCTGGCGCTACGAATTCTGGGATAGCCTCCGTCTTGAAGGATTCACAGATGCATCCTTGGATTTCGGCAGGAAGTAGGCTGCATTCCTCGGCCGCATGAGGAGGAGTCTTCGAATTGGGACAGTCCTCCGTGCGGGGCAATGACGTATGCGGCCGACAAATGCGCACTCATGAGGATGCAGCCCCTGAATTGAGACACAGCCAGAATCAGCCCGAGCAGAGGAGCTTTTTTTCGGGCACATGAGCTGGAAACGGTCTACTTCTTCTTCTTGGGTCGGTGTACTCCACTGGAAGTGGTACTGCACTGCGCCCCTAGCGGCCAAAAGTGGTACTGCACCATTATATGCCAAAGTGAAAAAGGGTCATAACTCAGCCAAAAATTGGTTTAAAAATATGGAAAAATCCATAAATAGGTCGCACTGGTGTATAGGTCGCAGGCCTTGAAAAAACATAAAAAGGTGCGACCTATACACCGAAAAATACGGTAAGCGTTGGTCAGCTTTAGAGAAACCTGCCCTCTGATGCTGTGTTGTGTGATTTTACTGCGAGACCCTCTGGTCAAAGCCACAGAGGAAACTGGTTGCCTTGTCAGCTCTCCTTAAAGCTGAAGGAGACGCCCTCTAGAGGGTTGGAGGGTGAAGTGTTTTCAGTGTAAAATGCTGCTCTGTTACTGTTCATTTCTTAAGTGACAATATTGGAAACTGTTAAGAGTTAACAACATATTCTTTAGTTTAAAACTTATGGCTAAAACTACACAAGATATATTTTGCACTGTTTTGCACTACAAGAAAGAAGCCTAATGCTTGAGTTGTTAATTATTTAAAAACTCTCTGGACCTAGTAGTGAAATTTTCTTAATAGAGATTATTTTGTGGTATAGCAGTTTTCAAAATAAATTATGGCAAAAGGACACCCTATGCTTTTTTTCATTCCTATTGCAAGTTTTATACCAAAAACATATCGCGATATATATCGTTATCGCCACCCTTCACAATACATATTGTGATATGAATTTTAGGCCATATCGCACATTTCCACTAAATAGTGAAGCCTAGTATGATTTCAAAGTAAAACAATGTCAAAGCACTGTAGAAGGAAAAGAGCTTTGATTGTTAGAAATGACAGTTACACAGGTCAATAATATCAAAATGGAATGAACACATGAGCAGCACATATGGAGTGAGTGTTTTATTTTATTTTTTCTATGCTTTCATTTTACATACTTTATCCAGTTCAGAGGGGTGGGGACTGTCTCCAACTCTCAACGAGGTGGGGAAGGGGGTGCACCCCAGGCAAGTCATCAGTCCATTATAGGGTCAAGAGACATACGGACATGTAATCAAACCAAATCTTTGGAAAATTCATATCTGGTGATATTTAGCATATTCAAATACTTGTTTAACTTGAACAAGCACATTTTATGTATTTCATGCTTTAGTCTCTGTCCCTGAGGTTTCTTTAGAGAATGAAAAGTGTTAATATGTCCAGAAAAACATCACTGCAGACTGGCTGACTCCTGATGTTTTTTTCTTGTGGATTCCAGCAGAAATAACTCGACACATTTGATTTGGACACACCAACACAGAAGTGCATTCATCGCCAAACAGATGACATCAGCTGAGGGTTTCATGTGATTTCATTCACAATAACACAAATACAACGAAGGTATCGTATAAACTTAAGCAGTCAGATGACCTGCATGATGCTGCACTTAAAACCTGAAAAGGACAAGCAAGCAGCAAAAACATAATCACTTATGACTTTATAGAAGGGGTTAGGATAAGATGGGTTTCCATTTCAGGTTTCAGTCAGCCACACTTTCAAAGTAAACATGTGTAAGATTAAATGGTAAATGGTAAATGGAGCTTAGCGCTTTCCAGCCCCCTATGAGGGGCCCCAATGCGCTTCACAGTACCAGCCATCCACCCATTCATACACACATTCATACACTGGTAGCGGTAGACTGCCATGCAAGGCGCCATCCAGTCCTACCGGGAGCAACTCGGGGTTAAGTGTCTTGCCCAGGGACACAACAAGGTATGCAGTGACCGGGGATCAAACCCCGGACCTTCCGGTCCTGAGCCGGTTGCCCTGCCTCTACACCATCTCATAAGGACAGCATGGATACAGAAACATATCAGAATATTTCACCTCTTCCTGAGTGCTCTTTGTCAAGCCTCAACAATTCTGTTATATTAGGCCAGAAGTCTGCAGCTCTGTGAGCATATTAAATTCATTGTAATTATTATTATTATTTGCAAATTTTCTGCAGTACTCTGACGATTGGTGTGTGGCCTTTTGCTGACCCTGTGCTCTCCGTTTCTGAATGTGCGTGTATTTTATGTGATTTTTGGATATTACTTGAAGCGGAAACCCGGCCTTTTTGTGGATCTTAATTGTCTCTACCTGTGCATTTATGAGCAAAATGATTTTTGCAATGGTATGGCATGGCTATTTTTCTGTCTAATTGCCTTTGCTCCTGGGAGCAACTACTGGGAAGGACGGCAAGACACCCTCATCTACACACCAGAGCCCCTGCTGTCATTACGCCCAAAGGCTGGATCTCTATCAATCAGTTTACCCACAGATTGCCATGAAATCCAGCGATCTGGGACATGATCACGGAGGTGAAAAAAGACAGGAAGAAGTGAGGTTCAAGAGGAGAAGTGAGGCACAGACTCCGGAAACGCCGGAGCAGATTCCCGCTGCCTGTCATCACCCTCACCAATGTGTGTTCGGTAAACAACAAACTGGATGAATTATCAAAGCTGTCCATAACTGTGAGTTCAGGCAGAGCAACCATGTTTGCTTTACAGAAATGTGGCCTAAAGAACACCATGCAACACCAAGCCTACAGGGACATACTACAATATGTGCAGACAGATGCACACACCCCACTCAAATCCCCAGGAGGAGGGCTGTGCATGTTAGTTGACAAAGGTTGGGCAACACAAGCCGTTTTTGCATTGACCGGCCCTCTATGGCCCGGGCCGCCCCGCCTTCTAACCCGGGTTCAGCGTGTTCGCATTTTCCTTTTTTTCCCCGGGTCCGCCCTCGTTTTGGAACCATCTCCACCGTGGTTCTGTTCGGGCCGAGCTCCCCCGGCCCAGTTTGACGTCATGTACTGCTCACATTTGATTCGTTGTTTGCAGCAGGGGCTGGACTCGTTCTAACAAGCTCAGCGCGAGGGCTGCATTTCATTAAAAATTAACTACAGAAACCCCTAAAAAAATTGTTAGCTGAATTAGTTTTTCTGAGTTAAATTTTTGTTAATAACTGATTACAAATCAGCTTATGTATCTGTTAGAACGTAAATAACACGAAGCGCGCACCCATTTCCGCCTTTCCGCGTGACCTGAATGTCATTAAACAATAACTAATTGTCTAACTCTTGCGTGCAGCCAGGGTTTTAAAATACAGTATAACTAATAATCTCTAACTTCTACGTGCAGCTAGAATGTTAAGAGGGGTGATTTCTATATGGGTAAGGTGGACACCTAAAAATCCAGTCCACCGCTGTGGCTCAGAGTGATAGTGCACTGCTATTTTGACCCGGCGAAGCGGGTTCGCTTCCCGCCTGGTACAAAGTTATTTTACTTTTTTTTTAAATTCACATTTTCTTTTAAATAAAAAGGAGTTTGTTTGGTTAACAAACTTCTTTTTATTTACTACAATAAAAATAAAAAAAGTAAAATAACTTTGTACCAGGCGGGAAGCGAACCCGCTTCGCCGGGTCAAAATAGCAGTGCACTATCACTCTGAGCTACAGCGGCGGACTGGATTTTTAGGTGTCCACCTTACCCATATAGAAATCACCCCTCTTAACATTCTAGCTGCACGTAGAAGTTAGAGATTATTAGTTATATTTTAAAACCCTGGCTGCGCGCAAGAGTTAGACAATATTAGTTATATTTTAATGACATTCAGGTCGCGCGGAAAGGCGGAAATGGGTGCGCGCTTCGTGTTATTTACGTTGTAACATAAGCTGATTTGTAATCAGTTATTAACAAATATTAAACTCAGAAACACTAATATATATACTCAGCAAACAAATATTTTTTAGCGGCGTCTCCTCTCTTAAAACACTGTAAGCGCGCACACAAGAACACTCCACCCACGTCAAGTGAACACTCCACCCACGTCAAGTGAACACCCCACCCACTTCAAGGCTTGCTCTCCGGACAGTGCGTAATGAACGAGGGCGGGCTGGCTCTGGGCCAACCAGAGACGAGCCGGACTGGGGAGGGCCGTGCAATGCGAAAACGGCTACAGTACACCATACGGGAGCAGGTGTGCACCCCAGACTATGAAATACTGATAGTTTCATTCAGACCGTTGTACCTGCCATGGGAGTTTGGGCAGATTACTGTGATACTCACCTATGTGCCCAGTCCGAATAAGGAGGCTGCTGGTGTGAGAATAGTGAAGAGTTACATCCAGGCGCTCACTTGTTCCACCGATCAGGCAATTTGAATCCTCGGAGACCTTAATTCATGTGATCTGTCAGAGCACCTGCCCACTGTCTAGCAGTATGTGGACTGCCCCACCCATCTCAAGCAAACTATCCATCTCTGTTATGGCAATGTTCCTGACACATTTAAAGCAGTTTGTAGACCACCTTTAGGAAAATCTGGCCACAGCGTAATCCACCTACCAAAGTACAGTATAGGTCAGTGGTAAAGAGACAGAAAACTGTCAATGAAGAAATACAAGTGTGGTCTGATATGAGTAAAGAACAACTCAGACCGCTTCGAGGAGACCAATTGGAATATATTTTTCCAGTCCTGCAAGGATCCTAAAGAACTTACAGATACTATCACCTCGTACATTAAGTTCTGCGAAGAAAACGTGTGCACAAAAAAGACGGTGAACGTTTTTCCAAACAACTAATCCTGGGAATGAAACATTTGAAATACTGTCTTATTAAACAAAACCTTGCTTTCTGCGCTGGTGATACAGATCTGCTATGTGAGAAAAGGAGACAGTTAAGGGGAGAGATTGTAAAGGCTAAAATTGAGTTTAAAGATAAAATAGAAAGCAGATTCATTACAGGCAATGTAAGACAGACTTAGGAGAAACTGAATATTCTAATTGGGAAGCCCAATAAAAAAGATGACAGTGCCAGCATTTCCAGACTTTCTGTAAATGAACTGAATTAATTTTGTAGAATTTTGTTGAATTTGTAGATTTGACACCATCGTCTGTAAGGTAGAAAGTGATGAGTTGTGTAAGAATCTTCCTTTGGAGACTCCAATAACTATCAGTGAGCATGATTTTGCCACAAGTCTCTTTAAATTAAAACCAAACGGCTACTGGCCCCGATAGCCTTAAACCCCGTCTGTTATAAGACTGTGCTGCCAAACTGAAAGGTGTCTTTACACAGCTATTCCAGTATCTTATCCATTTGAGAACAGTGCCAAAAGTAGAGCTGGGTGATATGGACCAAAATTAATATCTCCATTTTTTTTTATC
>JBBPBX010027485.1:19333-37257 GCA_038048925.1 Garcialebias charrua | reverse complement strand
GAGGGACGTATGATACCCGAGTCAAGGGAGTCCTTAATGTACTCTTTCATAGATTCCCTTTCAGGACCAGAAAGGTTGTATAAACGACTCGAAGGCAGTGGGGACCCAGGAAGGAGGTCGATGGAACAGTCGTAAGGACGATGAGGGGGCAAAGACAGAGCTTTTTGCTTACTGAACACAAAAGCCAAGTCGTGGTAAACAGGGGGAATACCGGTTGTGTCAACATCCTCCTCAGTGAAATTAGCCTTAGGAAGATCATAGATGGCAGCACGTAAACAGTGTTTCAAACAATAATCACTCCATCCCTCCACTCTCCCGAGCTCCCAGTTAATGTTTGGGTTGTGTTTCTTCAACCAGGGGTAGCCTAAAATCAATGGTGCGTTTGGTGACTCAATAACATAAAAATCAGTCATTTCATGGTGGTTTCCAGATATTAAATGCAAACCCACAGTTTTACATCTAATTCGTCCTACCACATCCCCAGTGACACCTGCTACAGATAAGGGGTTAACTGTTTGTGTGGGAATGGATAATTCCTTAACTAAATTCATACTAATCAAATTCTCCTCAGCACCAGAGTCTACCAGTGCAGTAACAGGGAGACGATCTTGAGAGGTTTGGAGTGTCATTTTTAATGTGAGTCGACAAGTGGCAGAAAGATTGGAAGCTCCCACCAGTATTTTTCTTCTTACTGGTGGGACCTTTCGTTTCCCAGCAACGGGCAGTTGCGCAGATAATGACCAGACTCTCCACAATAATTGCACAAATTCAGGCTCCTTCGTCTCTGTCTCTCTTCAGGAGATAGATGAGCCCGCCCCACCTGCATCGGTTCGGGTTCTGGTAGGGCACGCAGGCGAGTGGCTGGACCGATAGGTGTAGGAGATTCGGAAACAAAGTCTCTCTGGGGTTTGTAGTTCATTGGAGTGTGTCTGTAGGCGTTTCGCTCACCTGCCGCTGTCGTGAACCCGGAAGTGGGGAGCTTCTGGTAATTGTAGTTTCTCTCCCGGAAGCGTTCTCGAAGACGTTCGTCGATACAAACGGCGAGGTTTATGAGTTCATCCAGACTCCCTGGTTCATCACGGCAAGCGATTTGGTCCTTCACAATGTCCGACAAGGAATTCAAAAATGTACCTTGTAACGATAGTTCATTCCAACCGGTCTGGGCAGCGATGACGCGGAACTCGAGGGCGTGTTCCGCTACTGGTCGTCGACCCTGACGTAATCCCAGTAGTCGCTTTACGGCATTGGGTTGTTTCATCGGCCGGTCGAATATTCTGCAAAACTCTTGTAAAAAGACATCGTACGGGACAGAATCCAAATCGTGAGACAACAGGAAGGAATTGGCCCATCTCAATGCTTCACCCTTTAGCTGGCTAACGAGGTAAGTTATCTTTGAAATGCTGGTTGCGTATGTGTGGGGAGCCCCCTTAAATGCCAATTTACATTGAAGCAAAAATCCTCCACAACTCTCAGGATCACCAGAAAAGAACTCAGAAGGTTTTACCGCTATTGGTGGAGATGTGAAATGATTCTCAGGGACGAAGGCGGCGGCGCCAGACTCCTGAGGAGCTGTAGGTGCATCCGAAGTCGAGAGCCTTTGGTTCAACGTGTACACCATGTTTCCCAGGTCTTGTACGCTGGCCTGAGCGGCTTGTTGCTGCAAAGAGAGACGTTCAAACATGTTTTCAAGTCTTTCCATTCGTTGTTCCTGTGAAGTGGATGACGCTTGCTCGCTCCTGATCTCGCTCTGGGTCTTATGTGGCTGGGGCATTCTGTAATGATTTCAGTAAACCCAGATGGTACGAGACCCGGAACGAGACAAGACTCCACAAGATAAAAAATTCAACAGTGTTTATTGTGCAGGTGACTATGTACAGGTGGTCCTCTGGAGCTCCTGGGAAACAAACAGGATGTCAGATGGGTTGAAACAAGAGAGGTCCTTTGAGTACTCGTACTGTTTTTTCCTCTTACAGGTTGGATGGTTTGAGTGGAGCGTGAGAGTGAATCCAAGTGAGTCCAGAGGAAGGTGAATCAGTCTCACAGAGGAATGGCAGTAGATCAGGCACGAGGACCAGGCACTGAACCCAAGGCGTACCAGAACAGGAAGGGATCCAAGAACACAGGAGAACATAAGTAGCTCAATGCCCCAGCGAGGAGTGGAACTTGACTGCAGCCTTATATAGGTGAAGGTCTCATCAGGGAGATAGCCGGCAGCTGTGGTAATTGGCAGCCATCTTGGGTTGCAGCCAGTAGCACTCCCTACATTTAAGAGAATAATGTTTAAGGGAAAGTTTCATATTTTGAAAGATATAAAACTAGCAACAAAAAAGTAAGCTGAAATTAGCACAAAATATGTAAAAAGAACAATAAAGTGGTCATAGTGTTATGATTTCAAAGGTTTACCCAGTTGGTAATGAGACCCAGAACGACACAAGACGAAGAGGTGCAAAAGTAACAGTGTTTATTATTTACAGTGCAAGTCTATATACTGTACACATGTACAGGGATCTTCTGGATTTCCTAGAAGATGAAACAAACTGTCAGAAAGGCTTGACCAGAAGGCTCTTTCAAGATGATTGATCTAGTTTTGTTTGTTATTTTACAGAGAAATCCTTAGTTCCTTGAGATGAATCCCAGAGGGCGAAATGAGGCAGGAAAGTGGTTGGAGGGCAAGACACGATGAGCAGAGAACTGGTCCCAGGACCAAGATGGAAACGAGGACTGGAAACACAACAAAAAACAAGGTAAGTGTCTCTCAAAGTACTGTACTCAGAAACTGGCTAGAAGCATAAATACCATGAGTAGGCATCAATGCTCCAGCGAAGAGTACTTGACTGCAGCCTTAAGTATAGGTGGAGCTCATCAGGTGGATCACAGTAAAATAGATCATTTTTCTTCCCCATAAATCAGTTATTTAAAATCTAATCTGGAATAATTCCTCCTTGTTAGACTTCAGTTGACCTGTTTAAGTTGGGCCCAAATTTGTTATTATCTTTTGATTTATTTTTCATTGAAATTTAATTATTTGTTAGTTTATTTTTGGAACTATTAAATTGAATTATTTGGTGGATTTTTGAACACCTTTGTCCTTATTTAAGTCTGGACCCTCACAATTCTATTTATGTTATGAACTTGTATTACTAAAATAATTATAACAGAATATGATAGAAGTTGTCCAAAAATTGAAAAGTGGAAGCAGAACACTCCCATTCTCTTTTCACACTGATGCCTCAAACAAGGTGAAGATGAACCATGTTTTATTAATGATAGTTTTATACAAATGGATACACCTGATATATACAAATAAAAACATGAACAAACTTACTTTACAGTATACAAACATAATTATGCATACTTCTACACATGCTTAAATTTTTTTTATGGCGCCCCCCCATAAAAAAATCACCAGCCGCCACTGCGTTGTGGGAATGGAGACAGGGGGCCTCGCCAGTGCACCCCTGATAGAGGAGACTCTGGCGGCTCACCTGGCCCACACAGCCACGGGGACGAAACCAATGCTACCCAACAGGGCCTGCCGCGCTTCGGAAAAACAACTTGAGAAGTGCTACAGGGCTCAGGGCCTCGTGGCTCGCGCAATGAATGCATCTACCATGGTGCAGGGGTACCTGGCAGAAAAACTGCAGGATATCCAAGTAACAAAAAACGAGCAGGCCTTAACGGAAGCCATGGAAGAGGCCCGCCGTGCCTCTTACCTCGTGCTCCGCATGATTGGGACAATAGCCATCTCGCAAGGCAAAGCAATGACGGAAATAGTTGTCGCCCAGCGCCATCTTTGGCTCACGTAGTCGGATCTCCCAGAAAACCAGAGGTCCACCTTCCTCCTGCACCCGATAGAGCCGACGGGACTCTTCAGGGGAGCCCCCTGGACAAGGCTGGAACAAAGACGCAAACAAGCGGAAGCCCTCCGCGAGGGGTTGCCGAGGAAAAGCTTTGCACCCCCAAAGGAAGACATGCGTGGCCTCCCACTGAAGAGACCCGCTGGTGACGGTGAAACTTTCTAGTACCGGCCGAGGGCCTCCTCAGTGACCCCGTGTGGAAAGCAGATTCGGGCCTGATGAAGCAGGATGAACTGATAATTTTAAAGGTTTGCCCGCCCACGTGGTACGGGAACCTAACATTTTGAGTCCAGTCTCTACTTGTAGAGTACTACGATGAGCTGGTGACATGTGTGCACGCACCAAACATGACTCGTCTACTGTATGTGTAAACAAAACAAACACTGTTTCAGGCATGTACAAAAATAAAAGTACCAAAGCACATACTACCCTGGTTCTTGACTCGAGTCCCATTTTTATAAAACACAAACCATGTGTTCAAACTATGAACCACAGCAAGATACATGAGCTCTGCCCGAGATGGTCAGATCCCGCGACATCTTCTGCTGGGCCGACCAGTTTGCTCAAAAGAACGCGAGAGGGGTCAAAAGCCACCCCTCCAGCGTTAAAACACGACGGGCAGCAGCTCAGCATGCCCTCCATGCTCGGCGCGCAGGCCTGGAAGACATGTCTACCAAATGATTGGGTCATGACAACGATATGTCACGGGCTCAAGTTGCAGTTCACAAAAAGACCGCCCCATTTCACAGGGGTACTGCAATCTAAGATTAACCCTACACGTGCTGAGGGAGGAAGTCTTGACGATGCTACAAAAGGGAATGATTAGTTTGGTCTCAGGACGCAAACTACTCTCTGGCCAATATAGCAAGTACTTCCTGGTGCCCAAAAAGGATAATTCCCTAAGACCGATTCTGGATCTCAAGACTCTGAATAAGAGAATAAAAACTTTTAAGTTCAAGATGCTTACACTACGGCAAGTTCTCCAGTCTGTGAGACCAGGAGACTACGCATGTACATTGGATTTGAAAGATGCCTATTTCCACATAGGAGTGTGGAGGAAACACAGAAAGTTCCTCCGCTTTGCGTTTGAAGGGAACGCTTATGAATTCAAAGCCTTACCCTTCGGTTTAAAGACTGCTCCTCGTACATTTACTAAATGTTTGGATGCAACCCTGACCCCCCTTAGGAATCAAGGACTCAGGGTCATGAATTACTTGGATGACCTACTGATTCTGGCTGGAAGCACAATGCAGGCCTAGTCACACTCTTATAGGGTGATCTCTCACCTGGAGTCTCTCGGTTTTCTCATAAACCTACAAAAAAGCGATTTAACTCCATCACGGATTACCGTATTTCTGGGAGTACAGATCGACACTGTCCGATAGAGCATGGCTCTCGAAGGAACGAGTTTCCTCCATTCGCCGTTGCCTGGAAAGATTTAAACTGGATCAACGGGTCCCTGTGAAAACGTGCCAACGCCTTTTAGGCCTCTTGGCGGAAGCCATTACCTATGTGCCACATGCATTACTGAAAATGTGGGCTATACAATTATGGCTAAACCGACAGACACAACCCGTCCTGACTAATCAAGCGGGAAAGGTTAGGATAGATTCAGAGTGCCTGAAGGCCCTGAAAACTTGGAGAGATTCGTCCGTTTTCACGGAAGGGGTCTCGGCGGGAAGAGTGTCATCTCGTGTAGTAATCACGACAGACGCCTCTAAAACAGGATGGGGGGCGATCTGCAGAAATCAGAACGTCTGCGGCCTTTGGAATGACCAGGAAGCGAGATTACTTATAAACTTCCTGGAATTGTTGACCGTATTCCTGTCATTAAAATACTTCTTCAATAAAGGTCTGATCGCTAGGCAGCACGTCCTGGTGAAATCAGATAATAGGACCACAGTGTCCTTCATCAACAGAGAGGGAGGGATGAGGTCCCAGGACCTCCTTGGACTGACGCAGAGGATGCTCGCGTGGTGTACTCCAAGAATATTGTCACTTAGGGCGACTCATGTACCCGGTGATCTAAATTATGGAGCAGATACCCTCTCAAGAGGGCCTCTCTTGGCGTCAGAATGGAGCCTGAACCCACGGATTGTGGAACAGGTCTGGTCACGATTTGGGAGAGCCTGTATGGACTTGTTCGCTTACAGAGCTAGCTTACAACGTGACTTCTACTTCTCCTTGAGGGAAACAGACGTACCATTGGGAATGGATGCTCTGGCACACGATTGGCCAGCAATGGTGCTCTATTATGCCTTTCCACCTGTCCCTCTAATCGAGGCGACACTGGAATGCGTGCACCAGGGAGCCCTCTCCCTGATCCTGACAGACCCCAGATGGCCACAGAAACCGTGGTTCCCGGAGTTGAGCTCAACGCTATCAGGGACACCATGGCAGTTGCCCCCTCACAGGGACCTACTAACTCAGGCACGTGGGCAGCTTCTACACCCACGTCCAGAGTTGTGGCAACTTTCAGCCTGGCCTTTGAAGGGAACTGGCTGAGGGCCTAAGGCTTTGATTGCTTTATCCCAAAACAAAAAGTAACAACATGCACAAGGGTACCCCTTGGTGTTTATGATTACTTAAGAGATGTTTAATGGAAGGGTTTCCTCTCACCTTAACAGATCTCTAACATCAGGATGGGCCCCGCTTGTCAGTCGTGCCCCTTGTAAAACTTTTTTACCCTAGGGACGCGGGAGGATACCCTGTGCTTGGCCTGGGTTCTCTACCTCCACGTTTGTCACCCAATTACTTGTGAAGTAATGGGTCCCTTGCTCCTTCCTCCTGTTTCTCAGGTTGTTCTAGAGAGAAAAAGGAGATGATGGGTACTCGCACTAGTGGAGCACGCTTAGGCTGTCTCTAGCTGGTGTTTTATCTATGTGCCCAATTAAAACATCAAGTTGATGTTTTTTACATTTGGCATTTTTTCTTCTCAGCCTGTGCTCTCTACATACCTTGTAGAAAGCAGCTGGGAAACACCTGTCTTTTTAAGGCGGATGTTCTCACATGCATTTTGCTGAGTATTTCAAGGGCGTGAATAAATTACGTTCCCATAGCATATTTTGCACCGAGAGAACCAGACTGAAAGGGAACTAAAAGTTATGCACCATAACTCATGTTCCATGAAGGAAGGGAACGAGTTGCAACATATCTGGCCCTTTTCAATGCTGAAAGCTAGGTGAAGTGCATTTCGGAGAAAGATGGATGGGCGTCAGTCACTTAAGTACCCAGAGGGCGGGGCCTCTGGTGCGACGATGACGCCCCAGCCGTAAAGGTGTGAATGTATTCCTTCAGGTAATCGCGTGGGCGCGCAATTCCCATAGCATATGTTGCACCTTGTTCCCTTCCTTCAGGGAACATGAGTTATGGTGCATAACTTTCAGGTTTCAGTTGTTACTTTTTAAAACATTTCTGCATTTATATGTATTTTTAAGTGATTATATTTCTTTGTGTTCAAACTGTCAATGGCCATGCTGTGTGAAAGTACATTTTGTCTGGAGGACAATTGTTTTGTACATTTATAATTTTTTTGTCAAGCAATTGTGTTTTTTTAAATATAAATACAGTCACTGGCCAGACTACGGGTAAACTTTTTTTATGCATGACTGTATACCATTCATTTAATTTATTTGTCAAGTTTTCCTTATTTTTCAACACATTGATTGTAATTTTGTGTGCCTTTGATTGTATCAATATTGAAATGCTGCTGTGTTGCACATTTTGTAATTAAAACTGAAACTTTCAGACTTCCGGTGAGCGCGGCGAACAAGATGGCAGCTGGTTAGACCTCTCCGCTCCCTGATGTGAGACTTTGTTGGATACCCCAGGTGGGGAGCTTCTAATTTGTGCCATTCACCTCCCGCAGCGTTGCGCAAATATTTTTGTCCTTTTTAGAAGTGGTTTAAGCCATTTAATTCCGCGATGCCCACCTCGAGATCGAAAGGTGCAGCAGGCCGCTCATCCACCTGCGGCAGCCCACAACGTGGCGATGGGCACGATGACGCGACTCCCAGCATGGCGACTTTATTCACTTTGCTTCAAAGTGTGGCTGCTGATGTGACAACAATTAAGCAGACGACGTCTGAGCTGAGCACAGCGGTGACTGTAATGCAGGAGAGGCTGACGGAGGTTGAGACACGTGTCTCGCAGCTGGAGGACACCGCGGAGCACCTGCGCGTGGCGGATGCTGAGAGGAGCAAGCTGCTGGAAGTTCTGCGAGACCGTGTGCAGGCCCTCGAAAATCACAGTAAGAGGAATAATGTGAGAATTATTGGGCTAAAAGAGACAGTTGGCAACGCTGGGACACTTTTGAGCTGTGTTAAGAGCATGCTGGAGGAGGGGCTGGGCCTGCGGGGTGATGCGGAGTTTGAGATCGAACGGGCCCACCGGGCCCTGGCGCCGCAGCCCGACCCGAATCGACCACCGAGACCGGTGCTCGTTCGTTTCCTAAGGCAGTCGGCGAGGGATAAAGTAATCGCTGCAGCTAAAGAGAAGCGCGGGTTCGAGTGGAATGGATGCCGACTGTCTGTGTTTCCTGATATGACTAAGGAGCTGGCGGAGAAAAGGAAGGCCTTCACAGCCGTGAAGAAGAAGCTACAGGAGCGCAGCGTTAAATACACCCTGGCCTTCCCGGCGACACTGCGCGTGAGATGGAAGGGCAAAAATATAAGTTTCAACTCGGCAAAAGCAGCAGAGGAGTTCTTCGGCGGGGAGGAGGAGGAGAGCGAGCAAGAGGAGAACTCTGGTGCGACGGCCTGATGTTTTTATGAGGAGCTTCCCACAAGATGCTGAAAATGACTGAGGGGAGAGAGACGCTAACACCTGCCACCAGAACGGAGCGAAGAGGAGGAGAGCAGAGCTCTACGGACCAGATAAGATTTTGGCTTTTTCTTTTTCTTTTCACTGGTTTTTGTTTACATACTGGATGTTCTTTTTTCCAGATAAACTGTTTTATTTTCTTTTTTTTGTTGGCTGGTTGCACTCTCAGGTCAGGTCCTCACCCCAGGGAACAGGGATTTAAAGAGGTTCAAAATGTATGTACACAAGTGTAAAAAATAGTAATGTGTAATCTGTAATGACTGGGAAATATGTAAAATTTATATCCTGGAATATTAATGGGTGTGGGAATCCAACTAAAAGGCACAAAATATTGACTTATTTAAAGACAAATCAAGCAGATATAATATTTCTTCAAGAAACTCACCTGAATGAAGGGGAAGAGGTGAAGTTTAAAATGGGTTGGGTTGGTCACATTTTTCATAGCTCTCTTTCTAGTGCTCGAAACGGGGTAATTATTTTAGTTAGGAAAAATATCAATTTCTCACTTATAAAACAAGTAAAAGACTCGGAGGGTCGAATGATATGTGTCCAAGCAATGATAGAGGGAGAAAATGTGACACTTTGTAACATTTATGCACCAAACATGGAGGACCCTCACTTTTTCCATAAAATAAATAAGGTATTGGGGGAAATGCCAGGGCAAATAATTCTGGGCGGGGATTTCAACGAAGTACTCGATCCTTTTATCGACAAGAGTGCATTCAAGGGACCGTTCAGCGCTAAAGGAAGAGATGCAGTTCATATGTTAAATGAAGATATGGGCCTAGCTGATGTATGGAGGCTAATGAATCCTGCAAAAAGGGAATACACTTTCTACTCCCACTGTCATAAATCTTATTCGAGGATTGATCTATTTTTAATTTCCAAACTCATGATGCATAATGTATTAAGTTGTAATATAAAAACCATTGCATTAACTGACCATGCAGCTGTTGAACTCGGTTTAAAATTAGGGATGGGAAATAGGAGGGGCTCAAGATGGAGAATGAACGTCTCCCTCTTACAAGATAAATCTTTTAAAGAGTTGCTGGGGGAGGATCTTAAACACTTTTTTGAAATAAACATTGGCAGCACAGAGCATATTCAAACGGTCTGGGAAGCCTCGAAGGCTTTTGTGAGGGGCAAAATTATAGCATACGCTTCAAAAAAGAAAAAAGATAGCCAACAAAAAATTCAAGAATTGGAAAAGGAGATTAAATTTAAGGAAAACAATTTAGCAAAGCAATACAATGACTTATTGTATCGAGACATTTGTGGACTTAAATTTCAGCTAAACGAAATTTACAACAAGAAAGTGGAATATTCCTTGTTTAGGCTTAAGACTACATTTTATGAGGGAGGGGAGAAAACTGGGAAATTATTAGCAAGACAAGTTAAAAAGGAGGATTTTTCTAATACTATCCCTGCTATAAAACAAGGTAATAAATTAGTAACCTCACCGAAAGACATAAATGATGCGTTTAAACAGTATTATGGAACATTATATACGTCTACGCTGTCTACTAAGATGGATCAGAGGGGGAGAGATCTTTTCTTCTCTAAACTGGACCTTCCTAGATTACTTGAGGAACAGGTGGAGGGGCTGGAAGCATCAGTAGCAGAGGCAGAAATTAGAACAGCAATTTTGAAGATGAAAGCAGGGAAATCACCCGGCTATGATGGCATTCCTGCAGAATATTATAGAACATATATTGACATTCTGGCCCCAGTGTTACAAAAAGTATATCAGGAAACCTTTGAGAGAGGACAGCTTCCCCCTACTTTCAACGAAGCATTAATTTCTCTAATCCCAAAAAAAGATAAAGACAGTTTAGACCCATCAAATTATAGGCCCATCAGTCTGCTTAACGTAGATTGCAAAATACTAACCAAAGTGTTGGCTTTACGCTTGCAACGAGTCCTTCCCAGCATCATACATCAAAATCAGACAGGTTTCATGAAAAACCGTTCCTCCTCTGATAACATGAGAAAGTTGATGCATTTGATGTGGCTAAGCCAGTCAAAAGATGAACCAATAGCTGCCATCTCCTTAGATGCTGAGAAAGCATTTGATAAGGTGGAATGGGACTTTCTTTTTTCGGCCTTGTCCAATTTTGGATTCGGACCCCATTTTACCAACTGGGTTAGAATTTTGTATAAGGAACCAAGAGCTGCGGTAATAACGAATGGTATTATCTCACCTTTCTTTGAACTATCAAGGGGGACCCGACAGGGGTGTTCTCTCAGCCCTTTATTATTTAATATATTCATAGAAATCCTGGCAGTGAGTATTAGGACAAATAAGGACATTAAAGGGGTTTGCATGGGTCAACAAGAACACAAACTGCTTCTTTACGCAGATGATATTTTAGCACTTATCACTCACCCACTTACATCCTTACCACATCTGATGGACACCATACAGTCATTTTCAGAGGTGTCGGGATACACAGTAAACTGGACTAAGTCAGAGGCCATGCCATTATCAGCTTTATGTCACTCAAATATGGTGGAAAATTTTAAATTCAAGTGGACACCTAAAGGTATGAAATATCTGGGTATTAGACTTAGCAGAGATTTGGAAGAATTACCTTTACTAAATTTTAATCCGGTACTGTCAAAAATTAAAACAAATTTTGAAAAGTGGGAAAAGATTAACTTAACTTTGTGGGGTAAGATTAATGTTATTAAAATGATCACCACTCCTCAGTTTAATTACTTGTTAATGATGCTACCCGTTACAATCCCGCCGGACATTTTTAAAAGGTATGAAAACTTGATTAAGTCTTTCCTGTGGGGAGACAAAAGAGCAAGAATAAAACTAGATAAATTATATGCCCCTAGAGAAAAGGGTGGTCTAGGACTTCCAAACGCCAAACTATATTATTTATCATTTGAAATGACTAAATTAGTTAAACACTGGGAGGAATCTGGGAACGGGCAGGAATGGATAAGCATTGAAACTGATGTTTGTTCACCGTTCCACCCAAGACACAAACTGTCCCAAAAAATTGACACAACAAATCCGGTTCTTATACACTCTAGGGAAGTTTGGTCAAAAGTCCATGGAATGTTAGAGCTTCCACACCAGGTACAGATGTATGCGTCTCTCTGGAATAATCCTGCTGTATCTATTGGGAAACAACCTGTGTTTTGGGGGCAATGGCATTCACGTGGCATACATACCATTGGAGATCTGTATAAAGATGGACAACTTATGTCCTATGAGGAGTTGAAACGTACATTTGAATTGGAAGGCAGAGCAAACTTTTGGAAATATCTACAGATGAGACACTGCGTGACCGCCAAAATCAAAGACAGTGAGGAAAATGAGATTTTAAATTTTATTAGGTTGCCACGTGAACGCCACACGACCTCTCGGTTTTATAAACTTTTAAGTGGAAGTTTGAGTGGTGAATCATTGAATATTAAACTTATTTGGGAAAGAGATTTGAAAATCAAGTACACAAAGGAAGAATGGCTGGAAGTCATATCAGGGAGCGGTAAATATGTAAAAGAAGCCAGAAACAAATTCATACAGTATAAAGTGTTGCATAGATATTATCATACCCCTACCAGATTACACAGAATGAAACTAATGACGGACAATTTGTGTTGGAAATGTAAAAAAGAGGTGGGGACTAGCCTGGTTTAAACCAGACCCTTGTCCTTAACTTCGCTTTGGACTAGGGTCTGGCATCTCTGCCATAGACAACGATTTCTCCTGGAGATTTTTGAATGGACCAATCAGAGAACAGGAGGCAGAGTTTTGTTAGTTTAGCCTGGCGAGGTCCAGGCTATCAGATAAATTGCTCAGAAACCACTCGGTGGATATTTTTTCTGCCACCAGTGTGTAATTATATGTCTTTAATTTACTGACTGTTGGCCTAGATGAAACATTTGAGATAAAATTCGATTTTTTATCATTTATTTTCGTAGCGCACCCGAGGCTGTTTGGAAAATATCAAACCGAAACTATTTAATATCCAGCAGATTTGACCATTTCGTGAATTGATTTAGGAACTGTTAAGCTCAGGAACACTTCTGATATAACGTCAGCTATGAAATATATTTTTTCTCCGCAGAGAAATAATAGTTTTTTACCTTGTTTTGATGAAAATTCGTTCGTGGCGGCAGCCATTTTGAATGACGACGTCAGTCGACATCGTTCAAAACTCCGCCTTCTGCTCTCTGATTGCTCAGGAACACTTCTGATATAACGTCAGCTATGAAATATATTTTTTCTCAGCAGAGAAATAATAGTTTTTTACCTTGTTTTATTGAAAATTCCTTCGTGGCGGCAGCCATTTTGAATGACGACGTCAGTCGACGTCGTTCAAAACTCCGCCTTCTGCTCTCTGATTGGTCCGGTCAAAAATCGGCCGGAGAAATCGTTGTCTATGGGAGGAATCCCAGACTGTGCAGTGAAGGGAAATGAGAATTGAGCGGAGCTGTGCAGGAAGGCGAGGGCCAGGCTAGGTGGGGACATATTTACACTGTTTTTGGGAATGCCCTCTGATTGCACCGTTTTGGATTGAAGTTCTGAAAATTCTGAGTACCTAGTTTGGTTCAGAAGTCCCCCGGACCCCAGAACTGTGTTTACTGGGAGATGGATCCCAAATGCCGGACATTCCCAAAGGAACCCTTTCAATTATCATGGTCGGTCTTGTGACAGCATCCAGGATCATCTTAAGAGATTGGAAGGCTATAAAGTGTCCTGGAATCAATGACTGGATTAAATCGATGACTGATGCAGCCTCTTATGAGGTCATGCTCAGCAAATTGAAAGGGAGCAGAGATGAGGACTGGGACAGTTTCTGGGACTCACTGAAAGATGTGGCGATGATCTAAGCTGTATTGGATTGTTGAATTTCACGGATAGCAGTGATTGCAGAGATGTTTTCTTTGTTTTTTCTTTTTGAATGTGTGCTTGCACCTGTGGTCTGTTGTTGTTTGGGGGTGAGGAGGAGAGGGAGGGAGGTGCACCAGCTTTATGTTCCTTTTTTGTTTTTCTTTTTCCTTTTCATATTGCTTTGTTTGTTGATGTAAATAACAAAAATTAATAAAAACTTTAATTACAAAAAAAAACTGAAACTTTCAGACAACTGTGATTTCATTTCACTATGAGCTATTTACTTGCAACGATTAAAATAGAAAGTATTTTGTATAAACTAGTTTAGTTTAAAGGTGCTATGTGTAACTTTCTGTAGAGCGCAGAACTTAGAAATATTTTCAACAGGTAAAGCATTGTGATCCCTCCCCCTCATAGCCATATATGGCTCTGCCCCCCTTGCTCTGCTGAAATTCAAATTCAAGCTCTGTTTTTATTGGCTGATTCAAATTCAAGCTCTGTTTTTATTGGCTGATTCAAATTCAAACTCTGTTTTTATTGGCTGGTTAACGGCGGGTCACTCTGTGTTTTTAGTGTTTTTATAAATGCTGATAGAGAAGCAAGGGGACTATAGTTTTTTTCAGAGATTACTTTGTCTAACATCAGTCTGTCAGTAGATAGTGACAGAGTGAAGAAATATGTTAAAAATATATTGTTAGAAAAGTTACAGACTGCACTACAAAGTTACATAGTGCAACTTTAATAGTATTGAAACTTTTTGCATTACTAACTGCAGAGAAAATCTTGTATTAAACATTTTTTACCCTACAACACACAAGGTACAATGTTTCCCTAAAATTTTGCTATGTTCACATTACTCATTTATTTTTGGAAATGTGTTACTACTTCCAATGTGATTATGATATGTGCAGTTCTGACAGATACTTAAGGCAGTAATATCTGGACACTTTGCAACCCCCTTATTTGATTGTTGCATCCAAAGGTGGGCACAGACCGCTAGAGAGCGCTAATCCGCTTACAGCAGACCTAAATTATTTGTCAGCGTTTTTGTGGTTTGACTAACTTAAATTATTTGTCAGCGTTTTTGTGGTTTGACTAACTTTTATAATTCATAAGCGGATTTGTGCTATTTTTATTTAAAATGTAGTACCGCTAATAACTAATTATCTATCAGTGAAAACCAATAAACTTATTTACAGGCTCTCGCTGGCTCTTGTAGCTGTTTTTTCCCCCATTGGTGCAAGTACACCGGGAACTGAGAGGAGGGAGGGGGAGCAGAGGGGAGAACAGACGCGGATCTACCATGTAGGCAAATGATGCCGTTGCCTGGGGCTCCCAATCAGCAGGGGCCCCGGCCAGTCACCTACATCCCTAACATTGCTCATGCTTGTTAATGTACATTTAACATAAAAATAATTATAGTTACGATGAAAACGATAATTAAAAACGCAATACAAAAACCGGTCGATTTCTGTATCCCCCTACTAAAAATGGACTATTCCATCTTGACATCTTCCGGGTCAGAGGTGAACTCGGGGGCTAATTCTGTGGCTAGCTGGTTGCGCTCGGTGTGTTCATAAATCATGGGAGAACCCCGCTGTATCAAGCTAAATTAACGCGGCCGGAGGATTGTATTCTGTGTTTTGTGTCGACCACTCGACGGTGAGTCGTTCGTTTTATGTATTTGGGTTCTTTTTATGAAATAGAAATGCGGTGGCGACACGCCCATGTATTTGAGATTTAAAAGTGGTCTTAGTGATTAAAAGATCATTCTCTTTTTGTTAATTTCCTGGCCGAATAGAATATATATACGTAAAGTATTAAATAAATCCTTTGATTTTTGTAATTTCATCCTTTTAGGATCATTTTAGTTACTTTTCATTAAATCTGTTGACTGCCTATAGAAATTTTGATAACAGTTTAGTCCTGTGTATAAAGTAATGCTAATTTTTGTTTTGTTTATGACCTTGTTTAGGTCAGGGTTTTTTTCACCCCCTGTTCCCACCCAGGATGGCAAGCAACCGGATCCCCGCAGCTGTGCGGTAGGACTTAAATTGCACCAAACTATTTGTTTTTTTCTGGACATATTACCCTGGATCATGAACTACAAACTACCAGATTATTGATTGATGGACCTTTAATCATCCGGGATTCAAGAACTGATTTAAAATAGAAAAAAAAAAGAACTCTTGGGTGTAATCAGGGTCTGTTTTGTTGTGTGTATTTTGTCTATTGGTTATACTCAAAGAAAATGATTATTATTACAAACAATATTATTATAAATACCTTCCTGTCTATTGGTTATACTCAAAGAAAATGATTATTATTACAAACAATATTATTATAAATACCTTCTCTGATGCATGCTCAATAATCCAGGTAGAAAACGCATGCTCAATAATCCAGGTAGAAAAATCTAAAAAAGCTAAGTCTGGTCCTCTGGACATTCAAAAAATAAAACAAAATAAAGCAACAAAAAAAATGTAGAAACGTTTCGTCTTTCGTCCGAAAGACTTCCTCAGTCTGAGTTGCTGTGTTAAGCTCAAGGTCCCAATATACCTGTTTCTTTTGCCTCACGCCGCTGGACTGGCGTGTGCAGCGCGCAGGCAGTTCATATATAGTTCTGTGCAAGCGCAGCTCTCTGAGTGCAGGCTCCAACAGCTGCAGCCGGGCGGAGCAGGACAAATTGAGGTCGCTGATTGGTCATTTGCTGACACGCGAGGCACTTTATCAACGCGCGCGCGTAGGCGTAGTAAAATTTGACCTTGGCGCGTTCACGCCCGTGATCAAAGGCTTTTGCCGCGGCGCTCCTGCGGCGCTCCCACGGTGCCGAGCGGCGTGAGGCAAAAGAAACAGGTATATTGGGGCCTTAAGTCTTATAAATAGCACCCTCTCACAGTGTTACACAACCAGTTGGCTGATGACAGCCTGAAACCAGCTGCTCACATGATCAAGGAGGGCCATCAGCCTAACAATGGATCATTAGCACCCTGAACCTTACATCATTGTATATATACAGTATAAGTGGAAGAAAATGGATGGATGGATGGATAAACTCATTTGAGTACTCTTCAATAATCATTAACATTGGATTCTCAAGATTTCCCATTAACAAAAAAATAGCATTCCACCATTTAATGTACATTCAGTTAATTGCTTCAAGATGATGTCAAAGAATATTCAACAGAAAAACTAGGTGGTACCAACTTCTTTTGTTTTAGTTGGAGTTCAGCAATTAAAGTGTTGTCCCAACACCCCCGACAGAACTGGCTTATGAGGTGTCGGTTAACATCCTTCTATGAGACACCACCTCTTTTCATGGCTAAGTTCAGTGCCACCTGCAGCCGCTGGAGATATGAAGATGGCTTCTCCCCTGCATCTTGGAAAGTGTCCATAAATTTTGCAAAGAGCTCTTCTCCATCTTGAACTGTGCCATATGCTGAATCCAGTATACTCAAATACACATTGGGTGAAGTATCTGAACTTAAATGCTTCAGCATATCCGCTGCTAGGGGTAACAAACTCTCCATGATCCTCCTTGAACGCTGAAGGTCAGAGACTGATGGGTCTTTCAATAGTAGATCCACTCCTGAATACAAGGTCTCATAATCAGCTTCCTGTGCTGGTCTAGGCTGTCGTCTGGAAAACACTCTGAGCCTCTGTAGATGGTGAGCATTCTCCTCAGTTTTCATAATATTTGATTTGATGTTTATTCATTCATTTTAAAAGAACAATACAAGACAGTTTCATCAGATACAAGAATACAAGTAGGATAAAATGAAGGGAGCAGAAAGAAGATGAAATCTTATTATATCTGCCCCTTATTTCACAGTTTGTTCAACCAATGATAACCTTCAAACTACATCACAAAATGAATAATTCTACTTAATTTTTCTAACTGTAATATACAAACTACATCACAAAATGAATAGTTCTACTTAATTTTACTAACTGTAATACACAAACTACATCACAAAATGAATAATTCTACTTAATTTATCTAACTGTAATACACAAACTACATCACAAAATGAATAATTCTACTTAATTTTTCTAACTGTAATACACAAACTACATCATTCTAACTGTAATACACAAACTACATCAGAAAATGAATAATTCTACTTAATTTTTCTAACTGTAATACACAAACTACATCACAAAATGAATAATTCTATTTACACAAACACACTAAGTTACATCATATATAGTTTTTGAGCAAGTCCTTTTTGACCTTTTTCTTAAATGTATACATTGATTTTGCATTTTTAACATCACTCTCCAGAACATTCCACAATCGAACTCCCTGAATTGAGGTAGACCGTCCCTTTAAGCTGGTTCTGAATTGTGGTTTGATGAATATCTCTGTCCCTTTGAGATTGTAATAACTTTGT
>JBBPBX010027485.1:0-18880 GCA_038048925.1 Garcialebias charrua | reverse complement strand
TCAGTTCTTTGGGGAACCTCATCAGGGGTTGAGGACCTCAGCAAACTCTAAGGAAAACAGGAAGTCAGAGCTCTTTTAAGGCTAACTTGACCTAGAAAGACGTAGCTCTTTCTCATTCGGTCTGTTAGGCCAGGAGCCACTGAGAGGAGGCATAAGTTAGATTAAAAATGTCAGAAAGGATAAGAAAGTTAGTTTAAGACGCCAGTCTCATGATACAGCAGATTTAGAACTTTCTTAACTCATTACCAACATTGTTGTATGAATAAACAAACGTCATCAGAGCATAACATATGGGACCTATTAATGATAATAGCTTGATTATTAAATAGGACAAAAACAAAAGTCTCTGGGTGTCTAGATTGTCCTGAGCTCAAGCTAAAATGAATGAGATAAAGTGTTCCTTTTATCTTCACATGCAAGTTCGAGAGGAGAGGAGAAATCCTCCATGTACAACATTTTGAATTAAGCAGAGTATTTGATTTATCTGACATTAAAATGTACTGATGCTCTTACAAATAAAATTATTCATTTGATAACATTTGAATTAACAAAATTAAAAGAAGTCTCTGGATGACTTAATTGCACCTTTGACACAGCAGTGAAACACAGTTTAACTCTCACAGAATAACACAGCTTAAAAGCACACATCATGAAAATGACAAAAGTTATTCTTTTGATCACATCAGCCTAAAATCAAAGATAGAAATAGTCTCTTTTGGTGACTATATTTATCAGATTACAGCTTAATGAATGATTTTGTAGTAAATGTCTTGCTTTACTGAGAGGTCAGTAAAGGTCATCACTGGACAGTTCAAAAACCTTAATTTGACCCTGGGTAGGTCCACTACAACAGGGAGCGAGAACCCAGTCAACCCAGACTCTCTACGCTCGCAAACGGCGTGTTTATGAGGCCTGGTGTCTAGAAAGGAATATTATCTCATATTCCTGTGACCTGGTCCAGCTCCTCACTTTTCTACAAGACCTGCTGGAAAAAGGCTACTCCTTTTCCACTATTAAGGTGTTTTTGTCAGCCATCTCGGCATACCACGAAGGCTGGGGAGGTAAATCACCCGGCGTTCACCCTCTCATGATACGTTTCATGAAGGACGTACTGAGGAAAACGCCCCCCAGCAAGACCCTGGCCCCAGACTGGGACCTACAGTTAGTCCTGGATGCTTTGTGTGGGCCTCCATTTGAGCCACTCAGTAGCATTAAGATAGACTTGTTATCTTATAAAACTGCTTTGCCCTTAGCTCTTTGCTCAGCTAAACGTGTGAATGACCTCCACGCTTTATCTGTGCACCCAATTTGTACCAGGTTTGCTCCAGGCGGGTCAAAGGTCACCATGCGTCCTAACCCCGCATACGTCCCAAAGGTTCCAACTCTAAATCCCAGAAGTCTGGACTTTGAGCTCTCAGTGTTTCCTCCCCACCCTGTTCTCATTGAAGAACAAAGGAGGTTGAATGCACTCTGCCCTGTCAGGGCCCTGAGTGTTTACATCAACAGAACTGTCAGTTGGAGGAAAACAAACCAACTGTTTGTATGTTTTGCCAATCCTGTTGCTTGCAGATGCCTTTCAAAGCAGCGCATCTCATACTGGGTGACTGAGGCCATAAAAAGGGCGTACAGCAGCAAAGGTCAACAGGTGTCCTCTGGGGTACACGTCCATTCCACTCTAGGCCTAGCTGCCTCATGGGCTCTGTTTAAGGGTGTACCAGTGGCAGACATCTGTGCTGCTGCCAACTGGAGTTCCATAAACACGTTTGCAAAACACTACAGTTTGGATGTCACTGCATGTGATGTCACTCAAGCTGTCCTCTCTAACACACAGTAGAGAACAGCCAAAACGCCTAAAGTATAAAGGCAGAAGTTCTCACAAGCATGCATTTTTCCAGAGCATTTTCAATGGTGTGAATGAATTACATTCCCATAGTCAATGTGTTGCACTGAGTGTACTGACTGATAAGGGAACTGAAAGTTATGCACCATAACTCATGTTCCCTGAAGGAAGGGAACAAGGTGCAACACATGTTTGCCCTTTCAATGCCCAAGCTCGGCGAAGTGCACTTGGAGAAAGTTAGATGGGCGCACACGTCTTTATACCAAGAGGGCGGGGCCTCTGTGGTGACGCTGACGCCCACCTGCCATAAAGGCGTGAATGTATTACTTCAGGTGAACCGTGCGGCAGCGCAATTTCCATAGTCAATGTGTTGCACCTCGTTCCCTTCCTTCAGGGAACATGAGTTATGGTGCATAACAGGGAGCGAGAGCCCAGTCAACCCAGACTCTCTACGCTCGCAAATGGCGTGTTTATGAGGCCTGGTGTCTAGAAAGGAATATTATCTCATATTCAGGTGAACCGATATTTAGCATCCTGTGCAGTGGAGAGCATCCTGTGCTCCAGCATCAATGTGTGGCATGGAGGCTGCACAGTTGCAGAGAGGAAAGCTCTACAGAGAGTGGTGAAGGCTGCACAGAAGTCTGTTGGAGTCAGTCTCCCCACCATCACAGACATTTACACCTCCAGATGCAGGAAAAGAGCCACCTGCATCATGAAAGACCTCACTCACCCAGCACACTCACTCTTTGCCCCACTCCCCTCAGGACGGAGGTTGAGGAGCATCAAATGTAGAACCACTAGACTGAGGAACAGCTTCTACCCTGAGGCTGTTAGACTCATGAATAAATAAATAATAAGAATAATCACTGCAAAATATCACATCATGCTGATGCTGATCTGTTTTCTTGTTGCTGTGTTCATTTGTGACCATCTGCTCATACAGACTCATGTTCGTGCTGCTGTTTATAATGATGTTTTTCCACTACATTAGGGCTTAGTGTATTACTAGTTGATGTTTTTCTTAGTTAATTCTAGATGTTATTACTGTTCTTTTTCTTTTTTTCTCTTGCATTTGTTGTTGGATGTAACTGGGACCCTGTGTACATAATCTCGTTTTCATCACATGTACCACATGCGGTGCAAATGACAATAAAGACTCTCTGACTCTGACTCTGATAACTTTCAGTTTACTGTTTTACTTTTGAAAAGTCGGAATTTGTCATTTTATTATCATTTTTAAACTTTTTTT
Source organism: Garcialebias charrua (assembly GCA_038048925.1). Classification (NCBI taxonomy): domain Eukaryota; kingdom Metazoa; phylum Chordata; class Actinopteri; order Cyprinodontiformes; family Rivulidae; genus Garcialebias; species Garcialebias charrua. Next base: position 15,791 of record JBBPBX010027485.1, on the reverse strand, counting down.
TACAAAAAAATGGGGGAGGGTGGCTGTGGCCAAGTGGCTAGAGCAGTTGTCCTCCAATGCAAGAGCTTAAGGTTCGATTCCACCAGCAGTCACATGCCAAATTGTCCCTGGGCAAGACACTGAACCCCTCATTGCCTCCGATTCATTCAACCTTTATTTATACAGGCTAGCCTCGTTGAGCCACGGGGACTCATTTACATGAGGGACCTGTCTCACTCACACTCAGGGTCAATTTAGAGTTACCAATCAGCCTAACATGCATGTTCTTGGACTGTGGGAGGAAACCGGAGCACCCGGAGAAAATCCGATGACTGTCCCATTGGTGTATGAATGTGAAAAAGCACAGATTATTCTTTGTAAAGCTCTAGTAGAGTGATGTATGAATGGGTCAATGAGGGCACAGATTGTAGTGTAAAGAGCTTTGAGTGTCTTGATAAAATAGAAAGGTGCTATATAAGTGCAGTCCCTTTACATTTACCATAACACTGTAAAATGTCTCAAATTAAAACGAGGGCATGGCTAAAGATGAGAAGTGACACTTTGCAATGCAAAACATTCAGCACAGTAATCACACACACTTGTACACTAAACAAGAGGAAGGAGGCAGAGGACCAGTGTCAGAATCTCAATACAGTACAGGATGAAACAACAAAGTTCCTGGAGTACCTCAAGGAGAAAGCTCCCAATTTTGGGCCTCAAAACCCACGAGGACAAGGAGGAACAAGAGAGACCATCATGAAAAGCTTTTGCAGTGCATGAACCGCCGGCAGACTGAGGAAGTGGCTGAGTAAAATAAATAAAAAACCTTCCTGTGGCTAGAGAGGGCTGGACGAACAGCACATAGGCACCAATCATGGCAGTACAAGAGCAAAAGGGGCAACCACACCACGTTGGACCTGAGATGCAAGCTAACCAAATAGTGCGTGAGGACATGTGTGCAGAGAATAAGAAGGAAGCCCCAAGATCAAAGTGGGTGACCCCAGGAAAGTACTGGAGACTGACAGGCAGGCCAAATGACATATGGCCTTCCACAATGAAAATGACTAACAGGTTTGTGATTGTGGCATGGACATGGAGACAGTAGAACATGTAATAGCCCACTGTGAAAAATATAGAGTGAGTAGAGAAAAATTAAAACAGGAAATAAGAAAATATGGGATGGAGACATTACGAGTGGACAGGCTATTAGTTAAACATGACAAGATAAATGAGGTACTTATTAAATTTCTTAAGGAAACAAAACTGTATACAAGAATATAGTTTAGGTAGGTAGTACGGTAGGTTTGAAAAATACTCTGGCCCACACTCCAGCATGGCGATAATGCATCTTAACATTAGATGCCACCCGCCATTAAACACAAGAAGAAGAAGAAGACTAGCAGGTAATGGCTGACAAAGCAGGCTCTGAAGTGGCCAACAAACTACAGAGAGGAGAGAAGTTGTGACAGATGTAGAAGCTATGGTATAGTTGATGAGATCAGAGAGACGCTCCCATCACAGTATTTCTCACCTCACAGACTTTACTGTAAGTTTTTTTTCCTATCTGCTGTGAAGATGTCATGTTTGCGTGAACCTGTCCCTCCCGCCTGCAGATCTTTAACACACAACTGAGTAATCAGAGAAAAGAGTGTGGCAGGCCTTGCCTTCCTGCTTCTCACCAGCTCACAGACTTGCACATCGCACTGTAAGATTCAGGAAATAACCTTTTATGGTGAAAGGCATTCCTTGTGCACTATTTCAATGGAGGGATGAACTTTTCTATCAGTCTTCAAAAAGAGGAGTTTTGCTGACGACATGGTCAAAAAAAACTACAAAAATAGCATTTACTGTGGACTTTTAGTAAATAGGCAATTAATAAACATTCTACTGTCTAAAAAAAATATTTGCTTTATTTATTTATTTGTTTATTTATTTTAGATTGAGTGCCGTTTGTAGGTCATACTAAACAGTACCAGTAATAATGCTAACTCGGCTAAAGTTGCTTCTAGACGTAATATACGGTACATTTCAAAGAATATAACAATAATGTTCATAGTTCACATCTTAGATATTATTGTTGTTTTTCTTTAACATTTCATACTTTTGTTGGATGTAACTGGGACCATGTGTACACAATTTTGTTCCACCACATGTACCACTTAAGATGCAAATGACAATAAAGAAAACCTTTACCTTGGCCTTGAACAATCACAATTAAGATTTTAAAAGCACCTGCAACTATGAGAAAAGTCAAGCAGCTTTTTGTATAACCTGACAGCCATAAGTGAATATTTTTGATCAAATAAATGCAGACAGGGTTTAAATACCCGAGTATATAAAATATGTTATAAAAGAATAACTTAAAAAAAAAAAAAAACATGTACTCATAATTATTTCAAAAAGAATGTGTGGATTTGCAGGAGTTAGTTGCGCTTCATTATTATTTTCTCTATCAAACCTTTAATCAATCTCTGTTTTTACATAAATATGTTAATCACATGTAAACAAACCATGATGCTCAAGTGTATAATCTGAGGTCAAGAGAACAAAATGTTTTGCACTGTGTAGGATCCTGTTTTTCTTTCTGGTTTGCCTTCTCTCACTCTCTCCACAGCACACATCTAATTAGCCTGATGAGACCCACCTGTTGCCTGAGGAGGACTGAATTCTGGTGGCCTACTTAAGCAGCAGCTAGACACCTCTTCAGGGCTGGGACAACTTCTGCCTTTGGGTAAACTTGATACAGTACCAGTCTCCTACCTATTCATTCGCAGCCAATCCTTATTGCCTGTGCTCCTCTCCAGGACCTCCATGTCCTGCTACTCTGAAGTCCTTCCACGGACTTCCTCCTGCATTCTCGGGTGCACCTGCAGATAGCATCAAGAGTCCAGTCTCATCAGCGATTCAACAAATACTGGGTCTACCTGTTCCTCTCCCCACCGCTTCTCACCAGCGGGGTGTTGTCACCTTTCATTCATTCATTCAACCATTATTTATACAGGCTAGCCTCGTTGAGCCACGGGGACTCATTTACAAGAGGGACCTGTCTCACTCACACCCAGGGTCAATTTAGAGTTACCAATCAGCCTAACAGCCTACGCCTACTCCAACAACTCACCAGGAACCAGAACCACTCCTTTTTGATTCATCCATCTAAGTTAACAAGTAAGACAATTCCGATTACTTCAAGATTTAAACATTAAGCCTCCAAGATTGGATACTCACTTCTACTCTGTTTTCTTACAGCTCCAGGCTTCCACCTTCACCTGTAAATAAAGAACACTTATGTTGTCTTCCCAGTTGTTGTGTATTCTTTCTCGGTCTGCCACTTTGGGGTCGTATGGACGCCACTATGATGTAGTTTGTCCCAGCCAAACTGACCCCTCTGGCACGACTGGGGAGGAACCACTTCAACCAGGTAGTAGTCAGGGGACATACTCTGTAACTCTAGCCCTACAACAAGTTCTTAAACAGCAAGAAACTATGCAGAAAAATCTCCTTCAACTAGGAGGTATGGTACATTCTCTCCAACAAAGGACAAAAATTAATCCCTCTTCTCCTCCCAAACAGTCTACAAGCATGGAACCCACGGAGACCAGGCACGTTCAACATATCAAGGAACCTGACATCAAGCCTTCTGAATTTTTTGAGGGCGATACAAGAAAATGCGGTGGTTTTTTGCTTCAATGCAACCTGGCGTTCAGCCGTGCCCCGGTAACGTACTCCACTGACTCATCTCGTGTGTCATATATTGTCGCCTCTCTTAAGGGTGAAGCCCTGCAGTGGGCCAACGCTTACCTCCGACGACGTCGAATCGAGACTTTGCCATTTGCTGATTTCATCCAGGACTTCCTCAAGGTATTTGACTATCCTTTGTTACAAGAGGAAGCCGCTCAGAAATTATTTTCAGTCCGGCAGGGAAGAGAGACGGTGGCCAAGTTCTCCATTCGCTTCTGCATTCTCGCGGAGGAATCCGGTTGGGGTGAGAGGGCATTACGTAGTGCTTTTCTAAACTCGCTCAATAGCAACATTAAAGATCAACTGTTCACTAGTGAATTACCTACTGACCTAGATGGAACTATTGCCTTATCTATTAGAGTTGATAACAGAGCTCGAGAACGTCAGATGGAGGAGAAATACAACTCCTATAAACAGCTGTCATCCAGAAGGATTACACCGGTTCCCATGACGTCTTTTTCCGAACCCGAGCCGATGCAGATCGGACACACTCAGCTGACACTGGAGGAGCGACAGAGACGCCTACAAAACAAAGCCTGTCTCTATTGCGGAAGGAAGGGACACACTTTATCCGCCTGTTCCCTGCAGGTAAAAGATTGAGCCCACCAGTTAAACAGGAGATGCTGTTGGGTACTATTTCTGATACTCCTGTAAATTATTTGAAACAGCTCGTCACTCTTTGTATTAACGGTGTGACTTTCCCTGTTCAGGCCCTGGTCGACTCGGGTGCTGAACAAAATTTGATCAGCCAGAGCTTGGTGGACGAACTCCAGATCCAGTCTCTGAAATTGGACCAAGACATCTCTGTTTCCGCTCTCACTGGTCAAACCGTTTCCACCATTTCACACAAGACAATCAAATTTAGGTTTGTGGCATCTGGTAACCACCAAGAGTTTGGTGATTTTCTTATTGTTGAGAATCAGAGGTTACCCATCATTTCGGGTTATCCATGGCTCAGGTTACATAACCCTCAAATCAATTGGGAGGAGGGTCATATTGACAATTGGGGGGTGCGTTGCTCAGCTAAATGTCTTTGCTCAACCATATCTTCTAGCCCCGTCAAACACCCTATGAACCCATTGATTTATCCGTTGTCCCTGAAGTTTACCACTCTTTAGCAACTGTATTCAGTAAACAAAAAGCCTTGTTGTTACCACCACACAGGTCGTACAATTGTGCCATTAACCTGATACCCGGAGCTCCACTACGTCTAGCCGGCTGTACAACATCTCTGGTCCTGAAAGAGCGACGATGACGGAATACATTGAGGCTTCATTAAAGAGTGGCATCATCTGTCCATCCACATCCCCTCTGGGTGCTGGTTTCTTCTTTGTGGCAAAGAAAGATAAGTCTCTTCGACCTTGTATTGATTACCAGGGCCTTAATAAAATTACAATTAAAAACAAATACCCTCTTCCACTCATCGATTCAATTTATGAGCAACTTCGAGAAGCAACGGTATTTTCTAAATTGGATCTCAGAAATGCATATTACCTCATACGTTTGTGCCAGGGAGATGAATGGAAGACCACCTTCAAGACACCCATGGGCTATTTTGAGTACTTGGTCATGCCTTTTGGATTAACCAACGCCCCTGCCGTTTTTCAGACACTGGTAAATGATGTGCTGTGGGATTTCCTTGGTGTGTTTGTCTTCTTCTACCTAGATTACATTCTCATTTTTTCTAAAGATCAGGACCAACACATTTACCATGTGAAATCTATGTTACAGCATCTTCTGGAAAACCATTTATTTGTCAAGACTGAAAAGTGAGAGTTTCACGTCTCTACAGTCTCCTTCCTGGGGTTCATCTTCGAGAGAGGACATGTAAGGTCAGACCCAGCGAAGATTAAGGGGGTGGTGGACTGGCCGACTCCGACGACCCGAAAACGGCTTCAACGCTTCTTGGGGTTTGCCCATTTTTACCAACGCTTTATAAAGGATTATAGCAAAGTCGCCACTCTAACTCAACTAACATCTTCCCTCAGGAGGTTCGACTGGACTCCGGATGCAGAGAGCCTTCACTGACCTCAAGACTTTGTTTTCCATAGCTCCCATTCTGTCTCACCCAGACACCCAAAGACAGTTCATGGTGGAGGTGGACGCCTCTGAATCCGGGGTGGGTGCTGTTCTTTCCCAGAGGTCAGTGGAGGACAACAAGCTTCATCCCTGCGCCTTCTTTTCCAGATGCCTCTCCCCAGCCAAAAGCAACTATGATGTTGGGGATAGGGAGTTGCTGGCCATAAAGATAGCTTTGGAGGAGTGGCCCTACTGGCTAGAGGGTGCTGAAACTCCATTTGTGGTTCTCACTGACTATAAGAATCTAGCGTACCTTCAGACCGCTAAGAGACTCAATGCTCGACAAGCTCGTTGGTCATTGTTCTTTGCCAGATTTTATTTTTCAGTCTATACACTCCAGGAACACGTAATGTAAAACCTGACGCCCTCTCACGGCAGTTTGCTTTGGCGGAGGAACCCGGGGTCCCATCTAATAACATCCTTCCCCCATCCTACACGGTGGGTGTCCTGACGTGGGAGATCGACAATGTGATCCGGGGTACACTGCAGACTGTACCCGACCGGGTACTGGCCCCAGGGATAAGAGATTCATTCGCCCTCTCACGGCAGTTTGCTTTGGCGGAGGAACCCGGGGTCCCATCTAATAACATCCTTCCCCCATCCTACACGGTGGGTGTCCTGACGTGGGAGATCGACAATGTGATCCGGGGTACACTGCAGACTGTACCCGACCGGGTACTGGCCCCAGGGATAAGAGATTCATTCCTCCAGCTGCTGTCAGTAAGGTACTCACCTGGATCTCCATTCTGCAAGATTTGCTTGTCACCCGGGTGTCCGTCATATGTTGCAGCTCATCAAGGACCATTTTTGGTGGCCTAACTTGGAGAGGGATGTCAGGGGCTTCGTCTCAGCTTGTTCCATCTGTGCTCGGAGCAAGCACAGCAACCAACCTCTTGCTAGACTATTATTGCCATTTCCCATCCCTAGCCGGCCCTGGTCCCACATCACACTCAATTTTGTTACTGGTTTGCCCAACTCCAATGGTAATACCACAATCACAATTTTTGACCGTTTTTCTAAGTCTACCCACTTCATCCCTTTGTCAAAGCTCCCGTCGGCGATGGAGACAGCCCACCTGATAACGGTGCATGTTTTTTGCCTCCACGGCATCCCTGTGGACATTGTTTCTGACAGAGGTCCCCAATTTGTGTCACAGGTCTGGAGAGGTTTCTGCCAAGCCATCAGCGCTTCTACCAGCCTGTCATCAGGATACCATCCTCAGTCGAATGGTCAGACCGAGAGGTGCAACCAGGAACTGGAAGCAATGCTGAGGTGTGTCACCCTGAACAATCCTTCTTCTTGGTCTCAACAGTTGCCATGGGTCGAGTACACCCACAACTCCCAGGTGTCTGCAGCCACGGGTAGGTCCCCATTCAAAGCCACACTGGGGTACTCCCCTTCTCTGTTTCCCTTGCAGGAGGTGGAGGTTGGCGTTCCCTCTGTCAACCAGCATGTCAAGCGTTGCAGGAGGACCTGGCGGATTACCAAACGGGCCCTTTCAAGGTCGGTGGAACAAAACAGGAAGTTTGCTGACAGACATCGGAGGGTGGAACCCGCCTATTGAGTCGGACAGAGGGGATGGTTGTCTACCAGGGATATTACCCTCAAGAATACTCCATGCAAGTTTGCCCCACGGTTCATTGGCCCCTTCCCCGTGGTCAAGATAATCAATAGGTCTGCTGTGCGTCTACAACTTCCCGCTTCCATGAAGTTGCACCCTATGTTTCACGTTTTCCTCCTGAAGCCTGTGTCCTCTAGTCCTTTTCACCCTCCTGCTGCTCTCCCACCTCCCCCTCGCTTGATCGACGACAAGCCTACATTCACGGTTCGACGCCTCCTGGACGTGAGACGTCGGGCCGTGGTTGGCAATATTTGGTGGATTGGGAGGGCTACGGCTCTGAGGAACGTTCATGGGTTCCCAGATCTCTGATCCTTGATCCTGTAGTGGGCATGACCGTGTCCACTTTGATACACCTGTGTACTTTTGAACTGTTCCAGAGATGACCTTTACTGACCTCTCAGTAAAGCAAGACATTTACTACAAATTAGTCACATAGTCACCAAAAGAGACTATTTCTATCTTTGATTTTATTCTAATGTAATCAAAAGAATAACTTTTGTCATTTTCATGATATATGTTATATGCTGTTATTCTTTTAATATGTAGTATTACTGTGTTGCTTGACCAAATGAAAGTGTCTACTCAAAATATCTATGACAAAGTTGAATGAGGTGTCAGATTGACTTGCTCAGGAGTTGTTTTTGTTGAGTTCAGCTGAAACTCTCGGTAGCGTCGAGATGTCTCCTCTCTTTCAGACACTTTTCCAAAACATTCCTCTTTGTTATCTAAGCAGACTTGCTGTCAACCTTGAGTTTTTCACTTCACGTTTTCACACTCCTCTTGGCCCACGGACCAATGAGGAAAGTGTGTTCTAATCTCAACATTTTTGAGTAAAAGCGTTTGTTTGCATGAACGCTTCAGAGTTTCTGGGAACTTCAAGACATGGAGACGTCCCAAAGAGCTGAATGAATGCCTGTCACCCGCCAAGGACAGTCATTCAGCTAAGGATTGTATAACATGCTGTTATGAATCCATTTCTAACGAGCGTAAGCTCAAAACTTTGTTTATTCCTTCCTGGAATAAGCTTATCTTGAAGTCAGAGGCCAGGAGCTGACATATTTTCTGATGACCAAGCGGAACCCAGGAGACGTTGAAAACGTAAACGAATAACCAGTTCGGACAACTGGGCCTGAAGGACTGTGCATCTTACAGGCTGGTGTCATCTCTTTATCAGACTCGTCGTCGAAAGGTAAAGAGCTGTTTACAAACGTACCTGGATTTTAGCAGAAATCTGATGAGAAGTGTCACTTTGGTAACATGCTCAAGATAATTTCCTTTAACCCATCTCTCCATCTTTCCTCCTATCTTTTTCCCTCAATTCTAAGCTGGAAACTATTTTAAGCTAAAGAGCCCACAGACTAAATATGTTTAACATCCAGTATTGAAGTCTGTTGTGTTGAATTTAAGTGTGCTGACGTATTAATTTGAAAGAAAGTGAAATCATGTCAATCAAGTGTAATGGTGTTGATTTTAGTTGATTCATTTTAAATAAATGATAGTGTCTCTTTGACATATCAAACTAAGTTAATGTCCATTGTCACTCTATGGCTTCTGTTTTATTTATCCATCATAAAGATCACAGAAATATTGGGTAAACTGAAAAAGAAAGAACCCGTGAAATTACTATTCAATCTGAATAAGTAAATTAATTAAGGTAAAGAGGTCAGTATTAATATTGACCTCCTCATAATCCTTTACATCTGGGTGACACCGTATGTGTTTAAAAAGACACAATATGTGGTCTCCCTCATGTTTACTTCATCTGGTGGCCTCGTACCGGTTTCTGAAAGTTTATTGATAAATCTGTGATCTCTCATGAACTGTAACGTCATGTTTGCATATTAGGATCCAAGTTTTAAACTCTGAGGATAATAATTTTTGGCTGGAGTGTTCGAGACAGGCAGATTCTGCATGTTTTTATCATTTGAGGCTGAGGGATTGTTATTCGTTCAACTCTTTTACACGCTGTTGGAAGCTTTTAGGTGAGGTTTTTGTCAGCCCGTGGTCTGTGGGGGTTCTGGTTCCGGTCCAGTTCACACAGACTCCTGTACAAAGCTTTGTTTGACCGCCGAGTCAAAAGCCTGAAAGCTATAATTAACATCTAAAAGATTGCTGTGCTGGTATTTTACATGTTAGAGCAGGTCATAGAAGCATATTACTGTTAGAACGTGTCGGATAGTGGTTCTGTTCAGACCCGATTCCTGCTCCATTAAAAAGTGGACCGGAACCGACCTTGAAGTGGCTCCGAGCGAGTCCGTGTTTGTTCTACAGCAGCAGTGCTGGGTTACTGAGCGTAGCTAAGCTGTGCCTGTTTTAAATGTGATTGCCACGTTTCAGAATTTTGGGAAGTTAATTTGAAGCGTTGGAGTTGTTTAAGAGTCTATAACGTTGTGTTCTGTTGTGCTAAGGTAACGTTAAAGAGCTACGTGTCCAACACGTTTTGTTTATGAGCTGTGATTGGATGAACGAGAGCTGTGAACTGTCAATCACTCTCGTAGCAAACGCTGATTCGTTGATTTGGGAACGCACGCTGTTGCGAACAACCCACTTTGTCGTCATTTCCGGCACTGCACTGGTCGAAGGTAAGAAACTACATTCACCATGAATGCTTGGAATGAACTACAAACGCTGTGATTGATTGGTTGACGTCACGTATCTGTGTAGCGAGCTCCGCCTCGCTCAGTAGAGCTGGTGACGCGCTGCGTCGACCCGCCTATTTGTGTCGTCATTTCCAGGTGCACTTTGGGTGACAAGCAGTTCACTCTCATAGAACAAACGGAGATTTCACTGAAAGTTTAAAAACTCATTTGAAGCCATCTAAACTGTCTAACAACATAAATCTGTCTCTGACAAGAACGTGGTTTGAGCGTTTATCACGAACTCACTAGAAACTAACTCTAAAAGGTAGTTTTCAGTTTCAAGTGCGACTAAACCCCTGTGGATCGGTAACTCCTCCTTCCAAAATCTCCCTGAAAATGGGCGTGTCGAGAGACAAGGAGGGGTGGAGGTAGAGTTGTGCTTTTGTTCACGCCTCCACCTGCAACAACCTAAAACAAATTAAACCTCTAGCCAACAACATACACCAAGCAACAACAAAGAATAAACATGTAGATGTATTTATCTATTCCACCCATTCCATCCAAAACCAAAGGCCTAAAAAAATGAAAATGAAAAGAAAAATAAAACCGCTTGTCAGGAGTGAAATGCAGCACTTCCATATAAGGTATGCACTTCTCATCTCTGCAGGGGATTGGCTCTGCTTGAACCACCTTTGTGACATCAGAGTGTACAAGACACATCAGAGTGAACAGTCCTGACCAATATGAAAATTAAGGTGCAATAACCTCTGTTCAACCCAAAGGACTACCGTAAACACAGTTTTAGACCAAATATTGCCAAATATTGCCAATTTACACAGATATGCACAATTATGTGAAAATAAACACAGCCATAGTGCTAGATAATATTTCAAACACATTCTAGGGAGTTTATCAGCTAAAAAAAGTTAATTTGGGGTTTAGTCGCACTTTAAATACTGAATAGTAAAATCAGTCTCCTCGTGATAACATTAAGACTTGAAGCTGCCCCCTGTTGGTTAGAAGACGTTAACAGATGAATTTTCTCATAAAACATTACAATGTCAGCATTTTTATGGTGAATTACCAGCTCTAAAATTGTTCTGTACACAGACAATAACTCCTGTTTATTTTAAATAATTTTTAAAATTTTACAGTGGTACAGACAAACATTTTTGCTTATTTTAAATACATAAGAATTTAAAATAACAAACAAAAATACACTTCTCATTCCAGATACATTCTCTTGGAAAAAAGAATTAAACAGATCTGCTAAATTTTAGTGTTAACAGTGCATTTATTTGAAATCTTTAAAGAGGTGTTTGGGTGAAAGACAGAAAAATTAAGCGTGGTTTAATGGTAATTGTTTTAAAAGATAGGTCTATTAAGTTGATACGGCCACGAAGGCTTTAACTTAAAACATTTTTCATTAAAGGTAAAACCTAAAATAAATAAAAGGTTCTGAATGAATAAAAGGCTTGTTTATAGATTACAAGGATAAAACCAGAAAGCTGTTTTAGTGAAGTAACTCAACGCTAAGAAAACATTTATTTGCATACACTATAATAAATACCATCTTATTGATTCAAACAAAATCAAAACAAAACGATGGCAGAGAAAGAAGAAGTGGATAAGGATTCTAGTCTGAGGGATCTGGTCACAGATTCAGACCCAAAGCCGGGTCCTCCTGAATCAAATCCTGAATCGGACAAAGAGTCTGATGCAGAGTCTGACAAAGAGTCAGATGCAGAGTCAGATACAGAGTCAGATACAGGGCCAGTGGACCCAGATCCTCAAGGCCTGGATCAAAAGCCTGGAAAACATAAGCCTGACTGTATTGATGAGGTTTTAGGGCAGCTTGCTAAAATATTCACAGATTATGGTAAAAAGGTGCCTGAAATGACTCCACTGACATTAAACGCTGAACTGTCAACAATGGCAAAAAGTGGCTCAAAAAAGGAAGCGAAAAAGGTCAGTATGGAGCGTTTAGCAAAGCTGGCCCTGTTACTAAAGGCCAGGTTGGACCAGGAAGTCAGAGTAAATTCAGATCTAGAGCATGATCTGAAGCGTGAACAAAGAGCGCACATGGCGGATAAGTCAGCATTCAATGTTGACTTACAACTAGCTCAAATGGAGGCTGAAAAGCTACAGGTGGAGGTTCTGTCACTAAAACAGTCTCAGATGGACGGTGCAGCTCAACTGGTTTACAAACAAAAACAGGCTGAGGTGGAACGTTTGAATCAACGTTTAAAGGAGGCAGATGAGTCACTTGAGGCGGTCATTCTTGAAAAAGATGAACTCTACAGTCGGTGTTGTGAATTACAACGCGAGTGTACAGACAGCCGAGTGGAGTTACAAGAGTGCAGGGAGAAGCTGGCCGCATCTGAATACAAATTAATCGACAAAATGTCTGACATTAATGAAAGGTCAGTCTCCAGATGCGCCTAGAACACCAACGCCACCGCCTATAACATCAACTCCATCGCCCAATCCACCACGACGTCCCTTAGGGCCTCTAAAACCAACAAACCCACCGGATGCGCCGGTGGGTGGATCTAATAATAACCCACAAACTCCTCTTTCATTTGCTGAACTACGGAATATGGCTAAAAGCATTCAAACCTTTGCCCCAGGCCCGTTGGGCTCACACGAAACCAAGATCTATCTCGATGATCTTGATTTCCAGCTTCAACGCTTCCCAGAAGCTACAGTTGATGATAAAATCTGTCTGGTAAGGTTAACCTCGGACAGGACAGTGCATGCTTTCATGAAGCGTCAACGGGACGCCGTGATGAAAGACTACAGTCTTTTATGTGCTGCGCTGATAAAGGAGTATACTCCTTGCACGGGGCCCGATGGCATCATAGCAGCGGCTGACGTCAAGCAAGGTAGGAATGAGCACCCAAGGTCATATTATGACCGAATATTCCGTGCCTATTTCGGTGACAGATGCGAGCCAGAGATGGAGGAAGAGATAGGGTTTAAATATATCTTCAGCAAAAATCTTTGCCCTGACATAAGAGAGAAAGTACATGTCAGCGCAAACTACAAACGGAGGTCCATCGAAGAAATAAGAGAGTGCGCGATAGATGTTTTTACAGGTCGCACACCAAACAAAACACCCTTTGAAGTGTGTCCTGGTGAAATGGTCAAATCCAACTCACTAGAGCTGGAAGGGGCGCGGAAACCGACTCCCCATCCTACAAAGGGTGAGAAAAAACAGAATTTTCGACCTAACAGACCACGTAGTGAAGGTGCCCGCTGGAACTATGAACCGCAGTGGCTCAGACAAGACCCAGAGTACGGTAAACGATTTCAAAAGGGGGGCGCACGTCCTAAAGATAGGAATGATGGTCACAAAAGTAAACCATATCACAAAAGGGGGTCCCAACAGGAACCCCCAGGTCAAGGACAAGCCCCTCCTGCCCCTCGAATGGAACAGTCCGAGACAGGCAAAAAATCGCAAAAGTTCCAGAAGAAAGGCCATAATTCTCTGTCCCCAGAGGACATGGAGAAATTACGTCGGTTGTTAAAAGAGTTGGATAATACAAACAATGATAACAAACCTGGAGTGATGTGTAGCACTATCGTTGATAGTAAGTCGGAGCACGCAAATCACGACAGTCAACAAGACACTGATGGTCAGAATGCTGACAATCAGGATAATGACAGTCAATACATTGACAGTCCAGAGTGTGTCGGTCAACAAAACGTTGACAGTGACCATGACATTATTGTCACAGACTCTAACAGCCCCTCATCAAACAAAGGGGGGGAAAACTCGACCATCGTCGACAGTGACCCGCCACGAACTGAAAACTCAGACACGTTGGTGACTGCACTGACGGTTCAGATGAAGAAAGATTACACAGTCAGAGGTCAACGTAAACAGAATGATTGGCCGAAACCTTTAAGGTTTCTGTGTGACTTTGAAAAAAGGGGGGAGGCTATGAAAGCTTACCTGCCAATCACACTGGAAGGGGTCCTCACGCATGAAGCACTCCTGGATGGCGGAGCCGACATTACCATTATGTCAGCCAAACTGTTCGAGGAACTACGGACCGCCGCTATCGGTGTTCACAGGCAAATACCCCTTGTAAAAAGTGCTATAGAACTGCAGGGTCTCGCAGAGACGAGAACAACCCTAACAGCTATAGCTATGGTTCACATGCAGATTGGCAAAATGACATTATACCACCCGGTACATGTGTCTACACTCGATTCATTCCCATTTCTAGTTGGCCAAGACTTTATAAACCGCTTTGATGCAATTATAGACTATGGCCGACAGAAAATGTGGAGCACAGTGAGAAAGCCTCTGCCAATAAAAGTGCCTCCTAGTTGTGATACAGACTGCCTAACCGCAGGTACCGCAAAGGACACACGGGACACCTCATCTGAGGACAAGAGCCCGGTAAGTGAACCTACAAAAACAGGTGAGGCAGAAGAGGCCCAACAAGAAAGCCTCCTCTGCGAGCTGAAACAATCAGCACTCACTGAACACTACCTACAACAGGTAGTAAAAGGTGTCGAGATCCAGGGATCCCACACCGAAGATGCTGTACTGTCTCCTTGGACAGATAATTCAGCAATCAGCCAAGCTCTTTATGAAACCTTGGTTAAAAAACATATGGGTCTAGAACTAACGAAGAAAGCTTTACGCTTTCATCTCGATCCCAACAGTGAGCGGGTAATGACCGCAAATGGAGTCATTCGCCTGAACATGAACTGGAACAAACGAGAACTGGTCCACCCGTTCCTCGTGGTCCAAAACTTACCACATGCATCCTATATAGGCTCTGACATTTTGGTAAGATTGGGTGTCCGAGTGGACACCGTCAACAATGTACTGTGGTCGCTGGAAACAGACAAAATGGATTCTCCTGTGCTAAGCACAGAAAATCTCAAAGCTGGACAGACCATACCAGAAGTCTGCGAGGTTGCTTGCAACCAATCCATCACAGTACTACCTCAGGCAATGAACCAGATGGTGGAAGTTCACATCATAGCTAATCAAGCTATTAGCCAAAAGCAGGCATACTTTCAACTATCTCCTAAGTTTTACAACTTAGGACTGTCCATTGAGGCCACGAGACAAGTGAGCCTCGACTGCAGAACCACATCTGTTGCTGTGTGTAACACAGGCACGGAAGCGGTACTGATCAAGAAATACACAAAAATAGGATGGTTGATCTCCACTGATTTCCATGATTTTGAACTGAGCATTACATTTCTGGGAGGACTCCCAGAATACCTGATCCCGCATGAATACACGGGGCAAGTCTTGTTCACAAAGCCTAAACAGGCTATAGCTCTCGTCTCTGTCAATGAGGTCGACCAAGACACAGTCTACGGGGTCGGTCTAAACCGAGACATCAGCCTGAACTCTCATACCTATAGTGTCCTGCCTATTAACAGGGTAAATGACACAGAAAGGGATTCATTGGAGCTCCCCAAAGAACAAGAACCGCTCTCAATTTCTTCTCAGATCGAACAGGTGGTCGCCCAAGCCGACGCCCTGAAAACTGATGAAGAAAGGGACAGACTGCGTCAAGTTCTCTTAAAGTTTGAGAAATCATTTTCAACCGATTCAATGGATTGTGGGTTGACCACGCTCCACTCAGTGAGCATCCCAACCCCGCCCGAAGCTCCACCCACATTTGTCAGACAGTACAAGATTCCTCTGGCAGCTCATCAACCTATCAGGGATATCCTTGATAACCTTCTAAAGAATGGTATCATCAGATACTGTAACAGCACTTACTCTGCGCCTTTGTGGCCAGTGTTAAAACCAAATG
>JBBPBX010027484.1:0-37257 GCA_038048925.1 Garcialebias charrua | reverse complement strand
CCCAACCCGAAACCAACCATCGCCCATCCCCCCCGAAACCAAACCCCTCCACTCCACCTCCCCCGCCTTCCCACACTCTACCGCCTGCCCCAAACTCTCCTTCGAAACATGACATTCAGCCGTCAGCACGAACACTCGGTTCTCGTAAAACAGAACAATGGTTTCTAACGGAGTTTTCTAGTAAACCCGGAATTTTCATCTCGTTATTTGGAGCAATAGTTTCTAATTGTAAATTCTCGTAACTCTGGAACTTCTCGCTCGTATATTGGAACAACTCTTTGTAAATGGTGTTCTCTCGTAAAATCGGAACGACCGCTCGTATCTTGGAACAATGGTTTCTAATGTTGTTTTCTCGTAAAATTGGAACCCGCTCGTTTCTTGGAACAATGTTGTTCTCTCGTAATATCGGAACGGCAGCTCGCAAGTCGGTAGTTCGGTTCCTGGAAGCTCTCGTAAAGTCGGGAACTCGTATAACAGAGCGCTCGTAAGTCGGGGACTACCTGTATATAGGTCGCAGGCCTTGAAAAAACCATAAAAAGCTGCGACCTATAATCCGGAAAATACGGTACTTGAAGTTCTGCACCTTTGTGACCTTTGCTCCTTGTAGCCTCACTGTTCTAATGGCCTCCCTCTCATTCACACACATGTACTCTGTCTTACTACGGTTGACTTTCATTCCTCTTCTTTCAAGTGCATACCTCCACCTTTCCAAGTTCTCTTCCACCTGTTCTGTTCTTCTTCAACTCCCTACGAAAAGCATTAGACCTAAACAATGACTCCATATAATGCCGTATTTGAAGGTATTTGTAAAAATCTTTTTGAGGAATGTTACTCTTGTCCCTGATTTAATTAAATGATTTAATAGATCCAGAAATCAAAAGATCACAGGAGTCATTTCTTGGGCTGCCACTAGCAAAGCGGGGCCAGGTGGTCCTCTGCATCATTGTCATCCATGCGGCGATGCGGGAAACGCAGACCGTGGATGTGGCGCAGAGGTTCAAATGACGTTGGCGACCTTACAGAGGGAGCTCTGTGTCTCCTCCAGGATGTCTACTTCCTCCAGCCTCTTCGAGATACTGAGGGCCAGTAGGGCGATATTGTTGTTCGCCTCCGCCTAAAATGAACATTGTTGAGCTCGGTTTGAGAGCTGAATGATCGTTTGGGCAAACTTTCCTGGAGGGACCGGTCGCTGGTCCATTCTGGAAGCCTTAGCACCGAAAACGCCTCCGTAAGGCTTGGCTCCAGAGGAGGACACCGAGGGAAAATCCGCTCTGTAAACCCGTCCACTCTGGTGATGGAGGCGAAGGTGGGAACGGGGAGCCATCAGCTTGCCGGGCCCAGTTGCAGCCTCGTTCCAGTGTGACGTCACAGCTGGGAAGGAGGGCCAGATAGGGTCTGGGCGACGAGCTGGGACAACGCCAAAAAACCTTCCCGCTAGAACATCCAGTGGGGCGGGGAAGGAAGAGGGACAGAAACAATCCCTTAGCGCTAGCTCAGCCTTCTGATTTATGCCGGGCAGTTTCAGGAGGAGAGCGCCTGCAGCTGAAAAACCATCCACTCTGGTGATGGAGGACGGAAGTCATCAGCTTTCCGGGCCCAGTTGCAGTCTCGTTCCAGTGTGGCGTCACAGCTGGAAAGGAAGGCCAGATAGGGCCTGGGCGCCGAGCTGGGGCAGCGCCAAAAGCCTTCCCGCCAGATCATTCGATGGGGCGGGGAAGGAAGAGGGACAGAAAGAATCCCTTAGCGTTAGCTCACCCTCCTTATGTATGCTGGGCAGTTTCAGGAGAACGCCTGCAGTTGAAAATCCGTCCACTCTGGTAATGAAGGACTGGAGCCATCAGCTTGCCGGGCCCAATTGCAGCCTCGTTCCAGTGTGATGTCACAGCTGGAAAGGAAGGCCAGATAGGGTCTGGGCGATGAGCCGGGACAGCTCCAAAAAACCTTCCTGCCAGATTATTCGATGGGGCGGGGAAGGAAGAGGGACAGAGAAAATCCCTTAGTGCTAGCTCAGCCTCCTGAATATGCAGGGCAGTTTTCAGGAGAAGAGCGCCTGCAGCTGGTAGCAGAGTGGTCACCAGCGTAGGAAAAAAACCCTGAGGTGGTTGAGCATTCGCTTGACCATGCCTCTTAGGGTGTTTATAGAGCAACTCTTAGCGGCATGTGCGTACCACACACGTTTCATGCAGGCTAATTTTAACCAATAAAGGCTGCATGTTGTACGTAAAATTAACAGGCCCTATAATTGCGCTAACAGTAGGCATGCACTTTCTGTAGCCTTTCATGCACAAAACAACGCCATAAAGAACAGTTTCCTTCCTGGTCGTGTTTTAATAATTAAATAAAGACATCACTCACCACTTGCGGCTATGTTGCCTGAAAAACTTTCCCGGTGACATCTGTTAGCCGCCGCTATCATGCACTCCAAGGAGGAGAGCAGAAAGGCTATGGTTAACATCGCTTTAGCAGGCCTTATAATTGCGCTAACAGCCGATGTGCGCTTTCTGTAGCTTTTCATGCAAAAAACAACGCCACAAGGAACCGTTTTTTTCCTGGTCGTGGTTTTAAATAAATAAATAAAGACATCACTCACCAACTTCTTGCGGCTATGTTGCCTGAAAAAGCTTTCCCGGTGACATCTGTTAGCCGCCGCCGTCATGCACTCCAGGAGGGAGAGCAGAGGGGCTACTGTTAGCATCGCCTTTTCCGACGGAAACATTCGATTCGCTTTGCGGTTCTGACGAGAGCAAAAGGCGATGGCGTCGTTCAGCGAGTAGTTTTTCGCCACAGAGAAAAAACCTTGACATTAGCCTGTAGCTTCTTAGCCTGACCGGGCCGCTTGTCTGTCTCTCTTCTGGAAGAAAGGAGCTCACAGGGGCGGCAGCGGGAGGTGGGGCGGGTGGTGTCGGAGCTGAACGACGACTTATCTTCTTCTTTAAACAGTGCTCGCTGGATGAAGAAAAATGAGGAGCAGATTATCCCACGTCACCATAAATTATACGGACGGGCTGGGCCCACAGCAGGTGGGCGTGGACTAAAGTTGGCAGTGCGCGCTGACACGTGGGGGGAATACCCACTAGCGACTGGCCAAAAGGGCGGAGCTTATATGAAATAGAACCATCCATCCATTATCTTTTACCCATTTCTTCCATTTTGGGTCACAGGGATTGCCGGTGCCCATGTCCAGCAATCACTGTGCGATGGGCAGGGTATACCCTGGACTATTCGCAAGTCTATCACAGGGCCACATGGAGACAAATGAGACAAACAACCATTCACTTTTGCACTTCCACCTAGGGACAATTTAGAGTTACCAATCAGTCTAACATGCATGTTTTTGGTCTGGAGTACCTGGAGAAAACCACTCATGTACGGAGAGAACATGCAAACTCCACCCAGAAAGGCCCCCTGACCAGGATTTGAACCGGGAACCTGCTCGCTGAGAGGCAGCAGCTTTACCAGTTGAGCCACCGTGCTGCTGGTTTATAAATATGGGGGAAAATCCATAAATATCAAAGTCAAAGTCAATCAATCAATCAATCAATCAATCACCTTTATTTAACCAGGTAGAGCCCGTTGAGATCGAGATCTCTTTTACAAGGGTGACCTGGTCAAGTGGTCAGCAGCACACGTCACATTGGCAATAGGCATTTGCACTTATCAAAAGAAAATAAAGAAAACTACAATCACAGTAAACAGATGTTGACAGTTCAAAACCAACAGGATATGACAGATTTCTATATACATTATATACAAAACAAGCAGACAGACCTCGGTTGGGTAAATAAAGTTAAAAAAATCAACAATGACATGTATATTGGATAAGTAATGGTTAGAAACATCTGCAATGGTCAAGTTTCTTGATGACATTTTCTACTACGGTTGACATAAAGGATCCAGGAGAGATGAATGTTGATAGTTTCAGATCTTTCTGTAAGTTGTTCCAGGCTGAGGGGACGGCGAAGCTGAATGCTCTTTTTCCTAGTTCAGTTCTGACAGGAGGACTAAATCGTTAGAGCGCAGGGAGTAATGACTGTGTGATGTTTGTATTAAGGAGGTGAGGTATGACGGGACTAGGTTTAGGAGGGTCTTGTAGATGAAGGATATCCAGTGAGTGTATCTGCGAGTGCTGAGAGATGACCAGCCAGATTTTACGTAAAGCTCACAGTGATGAGTGCGATAACTGGAGTCAGTAATGAACCGAAGGGCACCGTGGTAAATGGAGTCTAAGGACTGTAGGTATTTTGATGCAGCACTCATGTACAGCACGTCACCATAATCTAGTATTGGCATGAATGTTGCAGCTACTAATGTTCTCCTGGCTTTGCATGAGAAGCAGGATTTGTTTCTGAAGAAGAAACCTAGCTTCAGTTTGAGTTTAGTGGCCATTTTGGAGATGTGGGTTTTAAAAGACAGTTCAGTGTCAATGTTGAAACCTAGATATTTGTAGGTGGAGACCATTTCTATTTGTTTTCCCTCTTGGGTTCCAATTTGAGGTGGGTTCTCTGGTTGCTGCTTTCTGTTGGCAAGAACCATGCACTTGCTTTTGTCGGCATTTAGGACCAGTCTAAGTTTTTGCAGCCGTGACTGAATAATATTAAAAGCGTCCTGAAGAGAGGTGAAAGCTTGGCTGAGGGAGGAAGAACAGCAATAGATGATGGTGTCATCTGCGTAATAATGGTGGGAGGCATTTGACAGATCACTGCAAAGATCGTTTATGTATAGGGAGAAAAGAATGGGACCCAAGACAGAACCCTGTGGCACCCCTTTCACAACATCTAAGAAAGTAGAGGAGGATCCGGCTACATGAACAGACTGCGTTCTGTCAGTTAGGTAGTTGGTGAACCAGGAGACTGCAAGTTTTGATAGACCAGAGTGTTCCAGGATGTTTGTCAATAGTCTATGATCAACTGTATCAAATGCCTTGGACAGGTCTATAAATAGGGCAACACAGAATTGTTTGCAGTCAACTTTATTGTCAGAACTGCAATATGTACAGGACATACACAGGATTGAAATTGCGTTTCTCTCAGTCCCTCGGTGCAACAGTAACCATTTAAACACTAAAACACTGAAACATTTAATAAACATAAGCATAAAATAGTAAAAGTGTAACACTGTCCTGAGTTTTTGCATAGTAGTCAGAGTCAGAGTCAGAGAGTCTTTATTGTCATTTGCACCGCATGTGGTACATGAGATGAAAACGAGATTATGTACACGAGGTCCCAGTTACATCCAACAACAAATGAAAGAGAAAAACAGTAATAACATCTAGAACTAACTAAGAAAAGCATCAACTAGTAATACACTAAGCTTAAAGCTCCACTGACATGATTTTTTAACTTTTCAAAAAATGGCACAACATATATAAATATTAAGATTGACCCCTGACCGTTTTTGCTAAAATAATGTTAAATGAATGAAAATTTCTCTCAAGAATAGTTTAAAATTAGCGCTGTTTTTTTACACGGTAAATACGGGTTTTCCGGTCACGTGTTTGTGACGTCAGATAAAGGAATTTGCTCCAAGCGCACATTGAATACTATGTAGAAATATATAAACGCATCCGTCGAATTTAGCCATCTAAAACTGTAGATATTAGCGATTTAGCTTCAGTTCGTGAAGCAGAAGTTATTTTGAGTGATAAAAAACAAGGAGCAATGTTTCATTTCTCCGTGTTGTTTGTTGTTATTTCAGGAAATGTTGCACATTCATGAATTGAGCACCAGATGTCAGCAAAGCTACCGTGAACTCTTACAGAGCTCTGTAATGGAGAAATATCTAAACGTATCCGTCGAATTTAGCCATTTAAAACATCAGATATTAGCGATTTGGCTTAAGTCCATGAAGTAGAAGTTATTTTGAGTGATAAAACACAAGGAGCAATGTTTCATTTCTCCGTGTTGGTTGTTTTTATTTCAGGAAATGTTGCACATTCATGAAGTGAGCACCAGATGTCAGCCAAGGGCTCACTTCATGAATGTGCAACATTTCCTGAAATAAAAACAACCAACACGGAGAAATGAAACATTGCTCCTTGTGTTTTATCACTCAAAATAACTTCTACTTCATGGACTTAAGCCAAATCGCTAATATCTGATGTTTTAAATGGCTAAATTCGACGGATACGTTTAGATATTTCTCCATTACAGAGCTCTGTAAGAGTTCACGGTAGCTTTGCTGACATCTGGTGCTCAATTCTTGAATGTGCAACATTTCCTGAAATAACAACAAACAACACGGAGAAATGAAACATTGCTCCTTGTTTTTTATCACTCAAAATAACTTCTGCTTCACGAACTGAAGCTAAATCGCTAATATCTACAGTTTTAGATGGCTAAATTCGACGGATGCGTTTATATATTTCTACATAGTATTCAATGTGCGCTTGGAGCAAATTCCTTTATCTGACGTCACAAACACGTGACCGGAAAACCCGTATTTACCGTGTAAAAAAACAGCGCTAATTTTAAACTATTCTTGAGAGAAATTTTCATTCATTTAACATTATTTTAGCAAAAACGGTCAGGGGTCAATCTTAATATTTATATATGTTGTGCCATTTTTTGAAAAGTTAAAAAATCATGTCAGTGGAGCTTTAATATAGTGGGAATAAACAGCAGCACGAACATGAGTTTGTATGAGCAGATGGTCACAGATGAACACAGATGAATACAGCAACAAGAAAACAGATCAGCATCAGTATGATGTGATATTTTGCAGTGTTTATTTTTTATTTTATTTTTATTTATTCATGAGTCTAACAGCCTCAGGGTAGAAGCTGTTCCTCAGTCTAGTGGTTCTACACTTGATGCTCCTCAACCTCCGTCCTGAGGGGAGTGGGGCAAAGAGTGAGTGTGCTGGATGAGTGAGGTCTTTCATGATGCAGGTGGCTCTTTTCCTGCATCTGGAGGTGTAAATGTCTGTGATGGTGGGGAGACTGACTCCAACAGACTTCTGTGCAGCCTTCACCACTCTCTGCAGAGCTTTCCTCTCTTCAACTGTGCAGCCTCCATGCCACACGTTGATGCTGGAGCACAGGATGCTCTCCACTGCACACCACTACACAGTAGTATAAAAGTATGAAAATTTACACCAACACTAAAACACTAAACATTTAATGAACATAAGCATAAAATGAAATAATAAAAGTGCAATACTGTCCTGAGTTTTTTCATAGTAGTATAAAAAGTATAAAAAAGTATATCAATAAAATAAACTGAAGGTTCTAACATTGACATTTGCAAAGAGTGGCAAAGCAGCATATGAGTTAATGTACACAGTATATGTATGAGGTAGTTGATGTTATAGAGGCAAAGGGCCATATGCAGTAAGGTACATAAGGCGGTCCGTGTACATTCAGGCAGTTCGTTTTTTCATTTGAAACAAAAAATGAAATAACAAAAAAACCACTTGTTTTTTTGTTTTTCGTTTATTGAACCAAAACAAAAAAATGGATTACAAACCGTTATCCGATTTCCGATTTTGTGCACAAAACGAAAATGGAAAAAACGGATAACGACAGGTCAGTTTCGATTTTGTAATTTCTTTTATTGACAGCGGATATGACCCGGAAGTTCTCTCTGCCCCGCAAATGTGACGTGTCGAAGCATTTGTGTGCACATTTAAGAGTGTAGAATTCATTTGAGCATATTTACACAGAACAAACTTTGTATTGTTTAAAAAAACTCTTAACGTTGCAGGAAAAACCGGTATACTACGGAGCCCCCCAGGGGACGTGGGGGAAAAAAAATCTTGCGTGCCCACGCAAAACTATTGCTATGAACGGCGGTTCCTTTAAAAGGAATGTGGACCTTCTGAAATGAGCATGTCACGATAGCTCAACTAGTAACGCATCGGTTCGCCACTCCAAACCTCATAGGTTCGACTCCCACTTGGGACAACAGTTTTTTTTTTTAGATTATTTATTCATTCCAGATTAAAAAAACACAAGAAAACTATTTACAAAACAACAATAAAAACTTTCAATTAAATAATCATTCCTCTTTCTTATTTTGCTTAATGGTTTTTAACTCATCCCTGAAATTCTGACACTGAATCACAAGTTCAAGTGTGAACTGTGTCACAGAATAAACACAATAAAAACATGTGTTATCTGCAGCATTGTTGTTTAAAATGGCTCAACATTACGACAATGGAGCAGACAGTACACTCAATTTAATTGAATTTTGAAATCAGCCTTAAATATAAGGATGTCCAGTGTGTGCTGCAGTGGTAAAAGTAGTGCATTAACAGAGTACCCGAGTTTTCGACAGCTCGAGTGCTTTGACTTCTATCGAGGCTTTTTTGTCCACCTCGGGTACCCGTAGTGACGTCACATTTCACAGCGCGCGGGGCAGCTTTTAGCTTTTAGTAGACGCTACAAAATGGATTCCTGTGTGCGCACGGATGTTAATGGAGCAGGCCGTCTTGTCAAAAAGGTAAAACAGTTTATAATTTTATAAAATGCGCTACTTCGTGTTGACTTTCTTTGTAGTAGATTGTGACAGCAGAGGGCAGTGTTGCAATGCAGGTCCCATATACAGTATAACACGGCCAAAACGGCTTCCTCTCTCTCGTTTCACAAACAAAAAAAACAAATATTCATCTCTCTAGAGCTACCAAAAATCTATAAACACAATCTCTAAAAGTAAACCTAAATTGCACAGCTGCAGGCGGTGGTACGGTGTGGCTGTGGCCCCATTTGTTTTTTTTAAGTTTCGGTTTTCATCGCCTATACTTTCACTTTTAATATTATTAATATAACTAATAGTTTTGTTTTTCCTGTGACTTATGTGCAGTATGATAAATGATAGGAGCATAATAAATGCTCCCAATGCTTTGTTGGTCTTTTTTTTCTTTTTGTAAAGACGTTTTTAGGCATTTATATTTATTTATTTATTTTGCATCGTAAGACACTGTGACGTCATCGGCTACTCGAGCGTCGTTCGAGTTTTTTTATGTTAATGTCGAGGTTAAAAATTATGTACTCGTTCAACCCCTAGGTAAAAGTAATTTTCCGTTGTATATTTCACGTTCAAGCTCTGTGGAATCAGCTGTTCGAGCCGACGCGGCAGCCTGCGCTCTGTCTGTCCCTCTGAAGTTGTGATTCAGTGTCAGAATTTCAGGGATGAGTTAAAAACCATTAAGCAAAATAAGAAAGAGGAATGATTATATAATTGAAAGTTTTTATTGTTGTTTTGTAAATAGTTTTCTTGTGTTTTTTAAATCTGGAATTAATAAATAATCTAAAAAAAATAAATGTTGTCCCAAGTGGGAGTCGAACATGTGAGGTTTGGAGTGGCGAACCGATGCGTTACTAGTTGAGCTATCGTGACATGCTTATTTCAGAAGGTCCACATTCCTTTTAAAGGAACAGCCGTTCATAGCAATAGTTTTGCGTGGGCACGCAAGATTTTTTTTTTCCCCACGCCCCCTGGGGGGCTCCGTAGTATACCGGTTTTTCCTGCAACGTTAAGAGTTTTTTTAAACAATACAAAGTTTGTTCTGTGTAAATATGCTCAAATTTTCTCGCGTTTTCTCGCGTTTTCTGTATTGCATGACTAGCTGGTCACAGGCTAGTAAAACAGCTCTAAAGCCTCTTGAATCAATATTCAAAAGTGCAATAAAAATTCATGATAGGAAATCCAGACAATATCACCACTGTCATATTCTTTTCAAATATGATCTTTTAAACTTTGACAATTTAATATTTCATGCAAATATTTGTCTACTTTTTAAAATCATCCATGGTATGGCTGCTCCTCCTCTAAGAAGGTTTGTCATATTGAACTCAGAAAAAACAACTCGAGTCACAAGGGCGACCTCTAGAGGAGAGTGCAGCATCCCTAAATGTAGGACCTCTTTTGCTAAATCCGTCTTTTCTGTTGTTGCCATGAGTCAGTGGAATATTCTGCCTAATGAGATTATAAAATGTACAAGTTTCCCAACGTTTGCACATCTGACAAGGAAATGGCTTTTATCAAAGCAGGTTTGCACCCACCAGTGATGACTGTGTGTGAGTGAAAGTACAGTTTGTAGGTTTGTTTGAAGAAGTGTGATTATGTATATATGATGTGTATGTGTGTGTGTGTGTGTGTGTGTGTGTGTGTGTGTGTGTGTGTGTGTGTGTGTGTGTGTGTGTGTGTGTGTGTGTGTGTGTGTGTGTGTGTGTGTATGTGAACAAACTGGTAGTGCGTGTGTGTGTGAGAGAACTGGTGAAATTTTGAAAGTTTTTTATGTATGGTATATTTGAGGGGCGAGGTATGATATGTATGTAGTATATATTGTGTCTGTATTTGTGTTTAATGGTTTTCTCATCCACTTACAAAAATCCGTTACTCTTGTTAAACATCAACCTGTCCGGGGACTACAGGCGGAAATTAGTATTATTACTATAACCTGGCACAATGCATCTTTCCTGTTTTTGTAGGTCAATGTATTGTTGTGCACTGTCCCTGAGAAAACAAATAAATCATCATCATCATCATCATCATCATCATCATCATCATCATCATCATCATCATCATCAAATGAATTCTACACTCTTAAATGTGCACACAAATGCTTCGACACGTCACATTTGCGGGGCAGAGAGAACTTCCGGGTCATATCCGCTGTCAATAAAAGAAAATACAAACTCGAAACTGACCCGTCGTTATCCGTTTTTTCCATTTTCGTTTTGTGCACAAAATCGGAAATCGGATAACGGTTTGAATCCATGTATGGTTCGTTCTTTCGTTATTCCGTTTCAAAATAAAAACCAAATAACCAAACAAGCTTTGGTTATTTGGTTTTTTCGTTTTAAAACAAAATTACAAAAACGGTTTTTAAACGGTTTTTTCGTTATTTCGTTTTTAAAACGAAATGAGAAAAACGGAATTGCTAAAAATAAAAAAAGGGGAACGTTTTGGTTTTTGATTAAACCAAAGACGAGCTTTTATTTTGTTAATTGAACACGGGAGTTTATGGCGGAACCGGAAATAAACTCCCCGGTGCTGTGCGAATTTCTGTTCCCCAATCCCCAGTGAGAATCTGAGCTGCGTAACACTCCACCCACGTTAAACCAGCACTAACGGAGCACTAACCATTCATACTACTGTATTTGCTTTAATTTTTTTGACGTGTGTGGGGTGTCAGCTTGACGCAGCTGAGAATCTGTTCCCCCTGTGTCTGGAGCGCGCACTGCAACCCTGTGTCGGGAGCGCGCACTGCAACCCGAGAAGCGGATCAGACCGTACGTGTTCAAGGCGCATCTCTCTGTGAAACGAGTCCACACTATCTTGTCACAGTTATAACTCATTTTAATACTCCTGGTGATAAATAAATAAATATAAACCCTCCACTAACAAAATAAACCTGGTCTTGTGTGGGGTGTTATAACCTACAGTTTTTTTTAAATCGCTGACAGAATCTAGATTTGGTCATGTAACCTGCCAACTACAAATTTTAAAGGGGACCACACATGCAAAATTCACTTTTTAATGTTTTTTTACTAAACTTTGGGTATTTACTTCATAAAAAAACAGTCCTTGTGCCAAAAAAATGCACCCAGTGGTTTATTTACTCTAAGTAGATTTATTTGTCTGTGATTAAAAACGCTCCGTTTCACACTTCCTGCGGTTTGTGATGTCACAAACCGTAGCCAATCACCTCAAACCTGAGTCCAGCCCCTCACCTAGCAACCCCTGGTGATGCTCCACCCACTTGAGTATAAAAGATGTCACGGTTGCCTAGCGGTTTAGGAGCTGACCTGGCGGTCATTTATTCATTTATTTAGCCCCCGGGGGGCTAGGGGTTTGCCCTGCTCCAGCCATGCAGCACATCTCGAGTAAAACCAGAATGTTTTATTACCTTGTTTGAATGAACTCTGTCTCGTTGAAACTGTGCACACACACTCTCGCGGTTTGGACTTGTTTCTTATATGATGAAGGACTACTTTTGCACAACTGTCAGTTTGGTTGAG
Source organism: Garcialebias charrua (assembly GCA_038048925.1). Classification (NCBI taxonomy): domain Eukaryota; kingdom Metazoa; phylum Chordata; class Actinopteri; order Cyprinodontiformes; family Rivulidae; genus Garcialebias; species Garcialebias charrua. The sequence continues at coordinate 25,295 of JBBPBX010027484.1, read as the reverse complement.
CGGTTACGACACTTGAGCGCCACGCAGGAGAGCGGGGATCGCGTCCTGTTATTGGCATCTTTTTTTTCCCCCCTTTTTTTAAAGCCTTTTGTTTCGGAGAAATCGGGGTGAGACTAGATATATACATCGACATAATACTTTATTTTTACGTTTTAGTTCAATTTTTAGTGTAATATCGCTCCCAACGCGCAGCCGGCTGAAAACTGTGCACACACACACACTCTCTCTCGCGGGGCGAGAGTCTGTACCATCAAGCACCACTGATCGATATATTTTCAGATTAGCAACTTATTTATTTTAAGAATACCTTTCACTTCATCAAAATCTAATCAAAACTTCAGCGTTCTAAATGTAGGTGGTTGTGATTATTTCTTATACGATGAAAGACTGCTTTTGCATAACTACCCGGTTGGCCCAGAGGTAGTGAACCGGACTCGTAATCCGAAGGTCACGGGTTCGCGTCCCGGTCGCGGCATCCCATTTTTTTTTTTTTTTTAAGCCTTTTGTTTTGCAGACGGCCGGCGAAGACACCATTTGCGTGCGGGAGTTGTTGGGAGCTACTGACTTTTGAGTCCGGGGGTCCGGTCAAAGGTTGCCTCATGCGGATAAATTAACTGGAGCGAGACATTCTGTGAACTTTGTGTGTGGACTGAAGCAGTGGTTGCTCCTAAAAGCGCCGCATGCAACGAGCGGAGCTACCCGCTCGGAGGAGGAAAAGCTATCATTAGCCTCGGAGCTAATGCTAAAAAAAGGAGCTGCAAATGGCAGCGCGCGCAGAGGGCTTTTGGTAAGTTATCTTAAGCTACTAGCACTAACAGTAAGTCAAATGAGTAATAAAAAAGAGCTAATTTTAAAATAACAACATATTAGAGATACTGGCTGTTACCGAGGGCGTAGTTAATGTAAATAGGTCTTTGTAGGGCGTGGCTTTCAGACCTCATTATTCATAAACCGGTCGTTTAGAACGGAAGTGAAATTTGGCAGAATTAGAAAGGGGATATTTTATTATATAAGCATTATTTTGTGTATAAAATTGACTGAAAATGGTCTGGATAGCCCACAGATAAACCACAAAAAATTATATATCCTACATTTGGTCCCCTTTAATAACTTCCTGCAAAGATAAGTGTAGGCTTTCTGGTAGGCTAAATCTCGTTCAAATTAAAAATGACTGGAGAAAAATTATTTCTAGCTGCTATTTTTGTTAGTTAATGTCTGTTTTTTCCATTATTTGAGAGAAAAAATGATTTTAGAAATAACAAAGTCAGAGAATTTTATTGTCATTTGCATCACATGTGGTACATGTGATGAAACGAGATTATGTACACAGGGTCCCAGTTACATCCAACAATAAAATGTAAGAGAAAAACAGTAATAACATCTAAGATATGAACTAAGAAAAACATCAACTAAAAATACACTAAATAAAAAATACACGCAGCACTAATATCATAGAAAACCATTACTCCACACAGCAGCTGTGTGAGCAGATGTGCACAATGAACATAGCAACATGAAACAGATCAGCAGCAACATGAAACAGATCAGCAGCAACATGAAACAGAACAGCAGCAACATGAAACAGATCAGCAGCAACATGAAACAGATCAGCAGCAACATGAAACAGATCAGCAACAACATGAAATGATATTTCACAGTGATTATTCTGGTTATTTATTTATTCATGAGTCTAACAGCCTCAGGGTAGAAGCTGTTCCTCAGTCTAGTGGTTCTACACTTGATGCTCCTCAACCTCCTTCCTAAGGGGAGTGGGGCAAAAAGTGTGTGTGCTGGATGAGTGGTGTCCTTCATGATGCAGGTGGCCCTCTTCCTGCATCTGGAGGTGTAAATATGGTGGAGAGACTGACTCCAACATCTTCTGTGCAGCCTTCACCACTCTCTGTAGAGCTTTCCTCTCTGCAACTGTGCAGCCTCCATGCCACATGTTGATGCTGGAGCACAGGATGCTCTCCACTGCACACCTGTAGAAGGAGGTGAGAACTGGGCTACTCAGACCAGCTCATCTCAGCCGTCTGAGGAAGTAGAGTCTCTGATGACCTTTCTTGATCAGGCTGGTGGTGTTGTTGGTCCAGCTGAGGTTATCGTTCATGTGTACACCCAAGTACTTGTAGCTGGAGACCACTTCCACTGCAGATCCTCTTATGTTCAGTGGGGTGTGGGTTTGTTTGTTCCTGTGAAGTGGATACATATTTTTTAAAATCTATTATAAAAAGCAGTGTTTGAGTTGTTACACTGTTTAATATATAATTGCCAGATTCACTCACATGTTGTCGCAACTGATGGTAAGGCTGGCGCACCTCTCTTAAGACCCTACCGACCGGTTTCTCCAGCATGTATCCCAATAGATGACAAGTATCTTGTCATAAATTTCCGTCCGTAGGATGGTCCTGTCTAACACACACACAAATGTAAAATGTTATCTGATGTACTGCGGTCAAACCAGTCAACATTAGTTCTCTCTTAAAGATTTGTGTGGCTCATACATGGTGCATTACAATAAGAGAAACAGAAAGTGCCCCTTCAGTCAAAAAACAATGAGAGAAAATGAGATGCATACAGTATTTATAAACAATATACATGTAAAGGATTATGAGGAGGTCAATATTAATACTGACCTCTTTACCTTAATTAATTTACTTATTCAGATTTAATAGTAAATTCACGGATTCTTTTCTTTTTCAGTTTATCCAATATTTCTGTGATCTTTATGATGGATACATAAACAGAGCTATAGAGTGACAATGGACACGTTAACTTAGTTTGATATGTCAAAGAGACACTATCATTTATTTAAAATGAATCAACTAAATTAACACCATTACACTTGATTGACAGGATTTCACTTTCTTTCAAATTAATACGTCAGCACACTTAAATTTAACACAACAGACTTCAATATTGGATGTTAACATATTTAGTCTGTGGGCTCTTCAGCTTAAAATAGTTTCCAGCTTAGATTGAGAGGGAAAAGAATAGGAGGAAAGATTTAAGAAGAATTGGGAGGTTAAGAGAGGAAGTTTATCTTGCATTTATGAAACCAGATGACACTCTTCCGTACGCGTCCAGCTAAGATATCATCACACCTCCAGCAAGCAAACAGCGGCTCCTTTACCTTAAGACGTCCGCCTTGGTTCTGGCAAAGAGCTGTGGTCAGCTTTGGACTGACGAGTCGTCGGTCCCGCAAGTCCAAGCTGGACTCCAGACGTGTTTACCTTGTCGGTGTCAGTGATACTCGCTTTCGTCGGCAGAAGTCGTGGCAATCGTGGTTTTTGGCTCAAGATAATTTATTCCAGGAAGGAATAACAAAGTTTGAGCTTACGCTCATTCGAAGTGGACTCATAACAGCAAGTTATCAGTCCCAGCTGGATGACGAAGGTCGTTAGCTCTTGACCAAGCGTACCACAGCCCTTTGGGAAGGTTCACATCTCTTTCGAAGCTCCCAGCAAACTCTGAAGCGTTTCCGCCCAGTTAGAACTTAAAAAGAGACTTAGAGAGGAGTTCACTTGCCTTATCAGACCCAAGGTTACAGCCAGCAGCAGAGAGAGATTTGTTTAGGAAAAGACACAGCAAGCTGGAGCCCTTTCATGAAAAACAACGGATTACTGTCTTCTGACTTTCTAAACAAAACCGTCCGGTCTCTGTGACCCGAGACTTCACCTTTAACACAGCAGTGAACACAGTAATACTCTTACAGAATAACACAGCTTAAAAGCACACATCATGAAAATGACAAAAGTTATTCTTTTGATCACATCAGCCTAAAATCAAAGATAGAAATAGTCTCTTTTGGTGACTATATTTATCAGATTACAGCTAAATGAATGATCTTGTAGTAAATGTCTTGCTTTACTGAGAGGTCAGTAAAGGTCATCTCTGGAACAGTTCAAAAACCTTAGTTTGACCCTGGGTAGGTCCACTACATCTCCCCCCTTTTGGAAGCCATCGCCAGTCCTTGGGGATGGGGTCCAACACGAAAGGAAACCTTGAACTGTCTTTGATCTTGAAGTAATCCAGCAAGTGGAAGAGAAAAATCAAAAATTATAATCCCATAAAGTTTTTGGAAATTCCATACTGTTCGGAGGTAATCCCATTGCGAAAAGCTTTTAATCCTTTGGAAAACAAAGTCTTATAATCCACAGCGGTAATTCCACAGCAGTAATTCCACAACGATTAGTTTTGTTGATTGATCAGCAACAATTGTTTTCATAATCAGCATGTAGAGGGGATCCCTCGATTGACGCAGAGGAGGCGACCCTTGGATGGAGGTTGAAGACCAAGCGTTGGAGCTGCAGGTCCCCACATCGAAGGTTGTTGGCTGGTTGGTTCCAGTCAGTGCCACTCTGGTTCTATGTGTCATGCAATTATGTGGTTTTTAGGTGGGCTTATGATTGGGATTTTACATTAGGCCCTACCTATATGCACCTGGTATGTAAGCTATCATGGTTTAGATCAATTCTGTAAAATTAGATATAGGGATCTGTACCTATAAAATTTTGGAGGGCTTCTGTAACGAAGGCCTCTAATTCCAAACTATTCCTCCATTCATTACTTAGTTTAGGTTAAACTAAAATAGAAAAATGAAATATAGTTTGATCTAAATGTCTGTTGTCTTTTAGACGAACGACGTAGGATTTGGTATTCCTAATAAATTTTGAAGTCTATGGCGAGACTCATCAAAATGAATAGGTAATCTAAAATAGAAACGATCGAATCGGTTCAATTTAGAAATTGTGAGACCAGTGTAGTTTATGGTACCTTGAGTAGCTTTAAACTACATTGACTCTTCGACGATTGAGATTTAACAAAACGAACTGCATGTTGGCATAGTTAAATCCATATCATTCATTAACCAATGTTAATACAAAACCTTTTTGGCTGGGAGTGTTCAGAACCAAACAATATCTCAACTAATGACAACAGTAATGACTAAACAACAAGGAAACAACGTTTCACTGCTTCGACACACTCTTGTCGTCAGATTCCAAAGTGCAACACACAAGAAAAACAGGTCTCAACTTTATGACCGAGGTCAAATTAAATCTCGTGGATTTAAACGGTTGTTAAGGTTAGTTTTTTGTTGTGGGTTTTAGGCTTAGCGTTTCTAAGTTCAAATTGGACAATGCGACTTATAGGGTGGGAAATATGGTAGTTTAAACCTGATTAGTTTATTTACTAACTTGTGTTTGGACGACCTTATTATCCCATGAAGTCGGTGTGTTTGTGAGATCTTTGTCTTTTGTGGAGTCATTGAACGCCTTGTAAGGTTTGATCTGATTTCGATGTACCCATTTAGCAATTGGCTCTTTGCGGCCTTTGCTGATTTTGATTTCGTAGACGACTGAGGACACTTTGTCTGTTATCAGATGAGGTCCAGTCCACCTGGGCATTAATTTACGGGCGAGAGTTCCGGTCTCGGACCCTCCTTTCCCGGTTGCTGGAGCGAACGTATAGTACCAGACTCTGTCTCCCACCTGGAGTTCATTGTGAGAGGCCTTCTGGTCGTAGTACGCCTTGCGTCCTTCAGCAGATTTTTCCAGGTTTTTCTGGGCGAAAGCAAAAGTGTTTCTGAGGTGTACATTCAAATCTTTCATGTATTGTTGTGTAGTGTAGGCTGTCGCCATGGCGGCGTCGCCTGGTTGGTACAACAGGTGTAGAGGGAGAGTCATTTGTCGACCGGTCATCATCTCGAAGGGAGAGATGCCAGTTGATGTGTGTGGAGTGGCTCTTATGGCCATGAGGACCAGAGGGAGTTTCACATCCCAGTCCTTGTGGTTTGCAGCCACGTATTTCTTCAAAATACTCACCACAGTTCTGTTTGCTCTCTCTACTTGGCCTGAAGCCTGTGGGTGGTAGCCGACATGAAAGTTGGCCTTGACGCCTAGCGTCTTCCACAGTTCTTTCATCACTTCACCTGTGAAGTGTGTACCTTGGTCTGAGTTCACCCGAAGGGGAAGTCCAAACCTTGAGAATATATGATTCATTAACAACATAGCAGTGGTTTGTGCTGTGTCGTTAGGAGCTGGTAGGCATTCTACCCATTTGGTGAATGCACAGGTTACCGTGAGAAAATATTTATTTCCTCTAGAGCTCTTAGTGAGTGGTCCAACCCAGTCGATCTGGAGGTCAGACCATGGGAATGCAATGCCTCTGCTTTGCAGTGGTGCTCTGTGAAGTGGTCTGGTTGGCTGAAACTGGCCACAGACCACGCACCCTTCAATGTAGTCCTTGACATCCTTTTTCATTCCAGGCCAATAGGCAATTTGTTTTAATGCCGTCAGCGTGGCTTTATCTCCTTTGTGTCCTGCGGACGGGAGATCATGGGCATGAACTAACATCACCCCCCTTTGGTCATGGGGAACCACGAACACAGGTGAGGACGTTGGTCCATGAGCGAAAGTTAAGATGCCCTTGATTAGTTTTAGCTGTTTGCGCAGCTGGTAAAGGACTTTAAGGTCTGGATCGGAATCCAGTTCGTCTTTAGACGGAGTGTTTTTCTCTGGATCAGTCAGGTACAGTATCATGGAGTTGATAGCAGGATCCGACTTCTGTAGTTGGATGATGTCTGGGTCAGTCAGTGCAGGTCGTACAGAGACTGCGTTGTCAGCAGGTCTGGTCGCGGCCTGTGCACGTGTGACTGCCATAACTCTGACTGAAGGTTGTGTTGGCAGAGTCTCGATTAACCAGGAGGGGTCGAAGGACCATAGAGGACCTTCGTCGGCTCCTTCCTTGGCTAAGGAATCTGCAATGTCATTGTAGTGCTTGTCATCGCCTGGGACTCTAGAATGCCCTGGAACTTTCTTCCAGTAGATCTGTAAGTCGTGTGATGTCACCAAGTGATCACACGCTATGAAAAGCTCTTTGTGTTTGACCACTTTTCTGTCGCTTGTTAGGAAACCGTTCTGTTTCCACACAGCGAGGTGACAAGCGAAACTCAAACGAGCATAGTTAGAGTCAGTGCAGATGACTAGCGTCTTGATGGAGCGTTCTACTACCATCTGGAGAGCTATTAGGATTCCTGCAATCTCAGCGTACTGAGAAGTCTGAGATCCTAATTTGTAGCTGAAAGTTATCTGCTCTTGGTCTTGGAGGAGGACCCCTCCAACACCTGCTCTGCAGATCTTGTCGCGGAGGAATGAAGATCCATCCACGTACAATGTTGTCATATCTTTGCAGATATTGTCATCAAAGAAGTGGTGATTCGGGTCTTCAGTTACTGGGGGTTTTACCTCAACCGGCGGCTGGGTGGCTGGTACATCTTGTGTACACTTCTGGCAGATTGCCAAGTCCGTCCCCAGATGAGACTTCTTGTTTTGACCATAACGTATGTCTAGGTTAAAACTTTGAAGCGCCATGAGCCACGTTGCAACACGTGAGTTTGTCACCACACCATCTCTGATGCGTTCACTGTTAAGAAAGGTCACTGGCTGGTGTTGTGTTTCCACAATGATTTTCTGTCCACCAATGTAGCTGGAGAAATGTTTAACTGCCCACACTGTGGTCAGTAAAGCTTTCTCACAGTCTGAGAATCTCAACTCGGGGCCTGCCATCGTTTTGCTGGCGTAGGCTACTACACGTTTGTCTCTGTCGTGTATCTGGTACAGACCTGCACTTATGCAATGAGCTGAGAAGCCCACTTCCAAGTAAAACTCTTTGTTGTAGTCTGGGTAGACTAAACAAGGGGCTGACTTGATCCTGTTTATAAGAGCGTCCATTGCCTGTTGCTGTTTGTCAGTCCAAACAAATGGTACGTCTTTTTTAAGGAGTTCAGTCAGTGGTTTCGCAAGGTCCGCATAGTTTTCGATGAATTGGTTCGAGTAGTTACACACGCCCAGAAAACTTTGTAGTTCTTTGAGATTGGTGGGGACTTTGAGATTGTCGAGGCCTTGGGTGCGAGTCAGCTGTGGTTGTACTCCGTCTGGACCTACAAGTAGGCCAACGTAGTCCACTTTGGTTCTGCACCATTGGCATTTTGACAGTGATATCTTAGCACCAGCAGTTGTTAGTTGATTCAGAACGTGGTCGATCTCAGCCAAATGTGAGTCCAGTGTTGGCTGCCTCAAAAGGACATCGTCCACGTAGATCAGTGTCCCACGCTCGTGGGCGTCTGGACATGCTTTGTTCAAGAAGATGTTGAACTCTGCAGGTGAGTTAGCGTAGCCAAAGGGACACCTGTTAAAGGTGTATTGACGGCCACCAAAAGTGAAAGCTAGTTTGTACTGGTCCTCGGCGCGCACAGGGATGGTCCAAAAACCAGAGGCGACGTCGAGGGTCGAGAAGTACTTACCATTGGTGACCTTGGGCAGTTCCTGTTGGAGTTGCGTCATAGGCCATCTGGATAAGGGAACTTGTTTGTTTAGCTTTCGGTAGTCTATAGTGAGTCTCCACTTACCATTTGGTTTTAACACCGGCCATAAAGGCGCAGAGTAAGTGCTGTTACAGTATCGGATGATACCTTTTTCTAACAGGTCATTAATGATTTCTCTGATAGGTTGATGTGCTGCCAGAGGAATCTTGTACTGTCTGACAAATGCAGGGGGAGCATTAGGCGGGGTTGGGATGCTCACTGTGTGGAGCGTGGTCAACCCACAATCCATCGAGTCAGTCGAGAATGATTTCTCATATTTTAGAAGAACTTTGCGAAGTTTGTCCCTTTCTTCATCAGTTTTCAGGGCGTCGGCTTGGGCGACCACCTGGTCAATCTGTGAAGCAACTGAGAGGGGTTCTTGTTCTTTGGGGAGCTCCAGTGAGTCCCCTTCAGTGTCGTAAAACCTGTCAACAGGTAGTGCACTGTAAGTTTGGGGGCATAGACTGTCTCCTTTGTTGAAACCGAACCTGCGGACAGTGTCCTGGTCGGACTCAGTGGGGGAGAAAAGAGCTATGGCCTGTGTTGGTTTCGTGAACAAGACTTGCCCCGTGTGTTGATTTGGGATCAAGTTTTCTGGGAGTCCTCCCAGAAATGGAATGCTTAGCTCAAAATCATGAAAATCAGTAGAGATCAACCATCCTAGCTGTGTGTTTTTTGGGATCAGTACCTCTTCTGTGCTTGTGTTGCACACAGCAACAGTCGTGGTTCTGCAGTCGAGGGTCACTTGGCATGTGGCCTCCATGGACAGTCCTAATTTGAAAAACATAGGAGATGGTTGAAAGTATGCCTGTTTTGTGCTAATAGCTTGTCCTTTCATGATGTGACACATCACTGGCTTGTTCATAACCTGAGGTGGTACCGCAGTGTTATGGCTGTTAGCAATCTGGCAGACCTCTGGAATGGTCTGTCCAGCCTTAAGGTTCTCTGTGGTTAGCACAGGAGAGTCACTTGTGGCTGTGTCTAGTGACCACAGTACATTGTTGTTGATGTCCACTCGGACACCTAATCTTACCAAAATGTCGGAGCCTATGTAGGTTGCATGTGGTAGGTTCGGGACCACGAGGAACGGGTGATCCAGTTCTCGTTGGTTCCAGATTAGTTTCAGGTCAATGATCCCTATTGCGGTCATTACCTGTTTATCGTTGGGGTCTAACGAAAAGCGGAAAGCCTTTTTGATCATATCTAGACCCAACAGTTTCTTAACCAAGGTTCCATAGACAGCTTGGCTGATCGCTGATTTCTCCGTCCAAGGAGATAGAACAGCATCATCGGTGTGGGATCCTTGGATCTCAACACCTTTGACTACCCGTGGTAGGTAGTGTTCGGTGGGTGCTGACTGTTCCAGCTCGCAGAGGAGGCTCTCTTGTTGGGCCTTTTCTGCCTCACCTGTTGCTGAAGGTTCACTTACCGGGATTGTGCTCTCGTTGGAGGACCCCTTTGTGCCTTCCGCGGTACCTGCTGTTAAACAGTCAGTGTCACCTTGTGTAGGCATATCGATCGGCAGTGGTTGGCTCACTCTGGTCCACATTGTTTGATCGCCATAATCTATAATCGCGTCAAAGCGGTTTATAAAGTCTTGGCCAACCAAAAATGGGAATGAGTCAACGGTGGACACGTGTACCGGGTGGTATAGCGTCATTTCACCAATCTGCATATGAACCATGGCTATAGCTGTAAGGGTTGTTCTCGTCTCTGAGAGTCCCTGCAGTACTACAGCACATTCTTTGAGGGGTATTTCCCTGTCAACCCCGCTAGCGGCTATCCTTAGCTCCTTCAACAGTGTGGGAGACATAATGGTTATGTCAGCCCCACCATCCAGGAGGGCCTCTTCTGTGAGGACCCCTTCTAAAGTGATTGACAGGTAAGCCTTCTTAGCGGGCCCCTTCCTGATAATGTTACACAGGAACCTATCAGGTTTTTTCCGACGTGTGTTACGTCTACCATTGTCTGTGTGAATTTCATTCACCTGTACTGGTAGTGCAGTCACACATGGGTCTGAGTGATCGGTCTGTGACGAGTCATTGTCTTTGGTGAGTGAGCTTACCCCCCCTTTTTCCGATGAGGGGCTCTCGGACTCTGTAACAATGATGTCATGGTTACAGTCAACGTCTTGTTGACTGTCTATACCCTGATTGTCAGCATCCTGACCATCAGTATCTTGGCGACTGTCAGCAATCGTGGCATTGCTGTTATTAGTGTGTTCTGAGTCACTATCAATGATAGTGCTACACATCACTCCAGGTTTGTTTTCCTTGTTTGTTTTTTTCAAACTTTCTAACAACCGACGTATGTTCTCCATCTCTTCTGAAGACAGAGGTTTAGGGCCTTTTTTCTGGAACTTCTGTGGGTTTTTCCTCGCCCCAGACTGTTCAGTTTGAGGTGCAGGAGCTGGCGCATTGCTCGGGGGTCCTCTCTGGGACCACTCTCTTTCATATGAGTCTCCTTGGGACCCATATTTCTTTTTCTTTTGGAATGCCCTCCTTTTTTGATGATGGGGTTCTTCCTCTTGATGCGGCCTGTACCACTTAGGGTCTCTGGACCCCTTTTGGTCTTTGTTCCAGCGGACACCTTCACTATGCGGTCTGTCAGGTTGGAAATTTTGCTTATTCTCGGCTTCCTTAAAAGAGTGAGCTGGCGCTCTTGCTCCTTCAAGGTCTAGCGATTGGTATTTGACCTTTTCACCAGGACACACCTCAAAGGGTGTCTTGTTTGGTGTGCGACCTGTAAAAACATCTATCGCGCACTCTCTTATGTCTTCGATGGACCTCCGTTTATAGTTTGCGCTGACATGTACTTTCTCTCTTATGTCAGGGCAAAGATTTTTGCTGAAGATATATTTAAACCCTATCTCTTCCTCCATCTCTGGCTCGCATCTGTCACCGAAATAGGCACGGAATATTCGGTCATAATATGACCTCGGGTGCTCATTCCTACCTTGCTTGATGTCGGTTGCCGCTATGATGCCATCGGGCCCCGTGCAAGGAGTATACTCCTTTATCAGCGCAGCACAGAGAAGACTGTAGTCATTCATTACTGCGTCTCGTTGACGCTTCATGAAAGCATGCACTGTCCTGTCCGAGGTTAACCTTACCAGACAGATTTTATCATCAACTGTAGCTTCTGGGAAGCGTTGAAGCTGGAAATCAAGGTCATCGAGATAGATCTTGGTTTCGTGTGAGCCCATTGGGCCAGGAGCGAAGGTTTGAATGCTTTTCGCCATATTCCGTAGTTCAGCCATTGATAGAGGTATTTGTGGGTTATTATCAGATCCACCCACCGGTGCATCCGGTGGGATTGTCGGTTTTAGAGGCCCTAAGGGACGGCGCGGTGGTGTTGGAGGGAGTAGTGCATCTGGCATGGGCGGGGGCGGTGGAGGAGGGAGTAGGTCATCAGGTATGGGAGGGGGCAGCGGAGGCGGTGAGTTCTCAAGGTGTTTACTCATGAGACCCAAACATTTTCTCTCTTCTTCAAAGAGTTTGTTCATTGCTGATGCACGCTCTATTCGACAACTGTTCAGTTGGACTTTTAACCCATCATTTTCACGTTGTAACATCATGTGCTGTTCTTGTGATTTTCTATAATCCTCTTGCAGCCTTGTGTACCGTAGTGATAATGATTCCAGGGTGTCCGTGCATTTTTCCAGCGCGTCTCGTGCCTCCCCACAATCCGTTTATCTTGCATTTATGAAACCAGATGACACTCTTCCGTACGCGTCCAGCTAAGATATCATCACACCTCCAGCAAGCAAACAGCGGCTCCTTTACCTTAAGACGTCCGCCTTGGTTCTGGCAAAGAGCTGTGGTCAGCTTTGGACTGACGAGTCGTCGGTCCCGCAAGTCCAAGCTGGACTCCAGACGTGTTTACCTTGTCAGTGTCAGTGATACTCGCTTTCGTCGGCAGAAGTCGTGGCAATCGTGGTTTTTGGCTCAAGATAATTTATTCCAGGAAGGAATAACAAAGTTTGAGCTTACGCTCATTCGAAGTGGACTCATAACAGCAAGTTATCAGTCCCAGCTGGATGACGAAGGTCGTTAGCTCTTGACCAAGCATACCACTGATCACATCAGCCTAAAATCAAAGATATAAATAGTCTCTTTTGGTGACTATATTTATCAGATTACAGCTAAATGAATGATCTTGTAGTAAATGTCTTGCTTTACTGAGAGGTCAGTAAAGGTCATCTCTGGAACAGTTCAAAAACCTTAGTTTGACCCTGGGTAGGTCCACTACATACAATTATGCCATACTTATTACTTTCACATACCTATAATATATCAAGAATAAATATGTCAGTTTTAGATTTTGTATAAAAGAGCAAAGTCAAAGTACCTCAAAATGCTTATTTCAGTTTGCTTATGACCTCTATTCAAAATTCACATTTCATGTTCAGTGTTACAAAGAAGTTAATATTTATTTGTTTGATGGCTGTTACTATTTTTTCCTGAAAAGGTGTTTACGAGATATATATATATATATGTGTGTGTGTGTGTGTGTGTGTGTGTGTGTGTGTGTGTGTGTGTGTGTGTGTGTGTGTGTGTGTAAGCATATATACACACACACTTTTGTTTAATCAATCAACATTTTCAATAGAAGTTATAGATAAGCAAACTGAAATTAGCATTTTGAAGTACTTTGAATTGCTGTTTACCCCAAAATCTAAATTAAAACTATGACATATTTATTCTGGATGTATTATAGGTACGTGAAGGTAATAGGTACGAGATAAATGTACATTGTTAATAATTATGCCTGTCACTTTCTCATTATTTTATTTTAGACTGCAAGAGGACCCCTGCTGGTCCATTACTGTAACGCACCATGTTTTCACAATGCCTAGAGAAAGCTAACGTCAGCTAGCTTGTGTTTACAAGTTTCGCTCATTTTATCGCAGTATATTGTCCATAAACTTTGATACATACTTGGTAAACTGAAGAAAGTACAGCACGTTACAAATCGGCATCCGACACGTTGTTGTGTCTTCGCAAGTTGTGCTCCATACAAAACCTTCTGACACTCATTACCGAGTAATGTGGAGCGCCATGGCGACGCAAAACATTACTGATTTCAGAGTGTGGTTTTCCTCTCTCAAAAAGTTTGATAATCAATGCAGAAAACGGTTCAAGTGCAGCCATTGCCTATTATTTAGGAATGTTTTGTTTTTATTCCGTCTTCATCTGCTGTAAAAAAAAAAAAAATTGGCAACTTCCGGTACGTCATTTCCGGTATTGCTACAAATTAAAACAACAACCGTATTTACGCAAAAACCAAATCGCACCCTTTTTTTATTTTTAGCAATTCTGTTTTTCTAATTTCGTTTTAAAAACGAAATAACGAAAAAACCGTTTAAAAACCGTTTTTGTAATTTCGTTTTAAAACGAAAAAACCAAATAACCAAAGCTTGTTTGGTTATTTGGTTTTTATTTTGAAACGGAATAACGAAAGAACGAACCATACACGGATTGGTTTGTAATCCATTTTTTAGTTTTGGTTCAATAAACGAAAAACGAAAAAACAAGTGGTTTTTTTGTTATTTCATTTTTTGTTTCAAATGAAAAAACGAACTGCCTGAATGTACACGGACCTAAGGCACATTGGGCATCCTTAAGGTACATAAGGCACATTGGGCATCCTTAAATAAGGCTAGTCAGAGAATACTATATATGTATCAGCAGTAGTGTAGATATAAAAGTAGTGTAAATGTAAGCAGTAGTAATAAATGTAAACATTAGTAATAAATGTAAACAGTATTAATAAATGTAAACAGTGAATGTAAACAGTAGTATGACTATAGGCAGTAATGTAATACAAACATTAGTGCAAATATGAGAAGTAGTGCAAACTGAATGAGCACATGACCGAGAGTTTAGTGAATAACCCGTTTGATGACACAGAGTCCAGTGTAATATGTGTCCAGAGTCCAATATGTGGCTTTGGCCTATAAGTCGCAGGACATGTAATTATGCCAAAAAAAACTTTGACATATAGGGAGGAAAAAACGGTATTGCATTATTGATCAAACAGCTTGCCAAATCTCAGGAAAAAAACATGTAATATTAGATATTTTTCCTCAATAAATAAATGACCAAGTATAAAAAAAACATGCATGTTAGGCTGATTGGTGACTCTAAATTGACCCTAGGTGTGAGTGAGAGAGTGGATGGTTGTTTGGTGTGAGTGAGACAGGTTCCTCTTGTAAATGAGTCCCCGTGACTCAACGAGGCTAGCCTGTATAAATAAAGGTTGAATGAATGAATGAAAAAATAAAAATTGTTTCTCATTTGTTTAACTTGGTTCTGTTTATCTACTTTTAGGTCTTGTGTGAAAATCTCATGATGTTTAGGTCATTTTTATGCAGAAATTTAGAAAGTTTTAAAGGCTTCGCAAACTTTCAAGCACCACTGTATGTGTGAATATTAAGTTATAATTGTACCTGATGTTCATGTTTTCAGTGGTCCCTGCAGATGTTCAGCAGAAGGTGCTGATTAAAGAAGAAGCTCCTGAAGTACAGATGCTTGGTGTGGACCAACAGGATCCAGTGACCCTCAACATAAAGGAGGAAGAGGAGGAACTGTGGACCAGTCAAGAGGGGGAGCAGTTTTGTGTGAAAAAGGAGAGTGATGACACCGGGTTTGCATTCACTGCTGTTCCTTGGAAGAATGAGGAAGATGAAGAGAAGCCTCTGTTTTTACAGCTTCATCAGCACCAAGTAAAAGAGGAAGATCTTCCAACCAGCAGCTCAGCTGACCAGATGAAAGCAGCAACTGGTGGAGAGGACTGTGGAGAAGGAGAAACTACCAGGAACCCAGATCTAAATACTTATGGAGATGATTGCAGCTCTTCAGAGACTGAAGTCAGTGAGGATGATGGAGGTGATGAGGTGAAGGACTCTGACTCTCAGCTAAAAGACTTATCAGACTCTGGGACAGAACCTGAAGATGGTGACAAAGACTGGAAGGAAAGCAGAGCTCCTGAGTCCGATGTAAACACTGTCAACAAATCTTGCAGCTTCACTGAGCATGGGAAACAATTTCACAAGACGAGTCAGTCAGAGACGTCTTCAAGTTGTTTGGTTATCGAGGAACGTTTAAAAGTGAAGAAAACTGGAGGCTCGATCAAGAAAAAACAGTCAAGACAGAACTCATTTAGTTGTGAAGACTGTGGAAAAATATTTAACCAAAATGGTACTCTAAAGAAACACATGATAGTCCACACTGGACAGAAAGCATTTGCTTGTGATCTTTGTGGACAAAGGTTTGGACATAAGTCAGATTTAAACAAACACATGATAGTCCACACAGGACAGAAAACATTTGCTTGTGATCTTTGTGGACAAAGGTTTGGACAGAAGTCAAGTTTAAACTCACACTTGATAGTCCACACAGGACAGAAAGCATTTGTTTGTGATCTTTGTGGACAAAGGTTTGGATGGAAGTCAAGTTTAAACTCACACTTGATAGTCCACACAGGACAGAAAGCATTTGCTTGTGATCTTTGTGGACAAAGGTTTGGACAGAAGTCAAGTTTAAACTCACACTTGATAGTCCACACAGGACAGAAAGCATTTGCTTGTGATCTTTGTGGACAAAGGTTTGGACATAAGTCAAATTTAAACTCACACATGATAGTCCACACAGGACAGAAAGCATTTGCTTGTGATCTTTGTGGACAAAGGTTTGGACATAAGTCAAGTTTAAACTCACACATGATAGTCCACACAGGACAGAAAGCATTTGCTTGTGATCTTTGTGGACAAAGGTTTGGACAGAAGTCAAGTTTAAACTCACACATGATAGTCCACACAGGACAGAAAGCATTTGCTTGTGATCTTTGTGGACAAAGGTTTGGACATAAGTCAAGTTTAAACTCACACATGATAGTCCACACAGGACAGAAAGCATTTGCTTGTGATCTTTGTGGACAAAGGTTTGGACATAAGTCAAGTTTAAACTCACACATGATAGTCCACACAGGACAGAAAGCATTTGCTTGTGATCTTTGTGGACAAAGGTTTGGACACAAGTCAAGTTTAAACAAACACATGATAGTCCACACAGGACAGAAAGCATTTGCTTGTGATCTTTGTGGACAAAGGTTTGGACATAAGTCACATTTAAACAGACACATGAAAATCCACACCAGATGAAAACATTTTAGCTGTAAATAATATCTGTTGCTTTGTCTTTTTTAATCTCATCTCATATAAAATAACACATTCCTTTCTGCAATATTTTTTCTTCGTACCTTTGTTACCAAACTTTTCGTTTTTATATTCGACCACTAGATGATGGTTCACTTTTTTATTGGAGCTTCTATTAAAGTCTAGTTCAATTTGCCTCAGAAGAGGTACGTCTTTCACAACTGGTCGCTGAGGAGTCCTGCCTCCACAGTCGGTGACAGGTGCAAACAAGCTGCAAAGAGTTAATATGCACAGCAAACACAAGTGATGCAAACTCCAAAATAAACAACCATTTAAAAAAAGCAGAAGAAATCTGAAATCACAGAAAATAGATAAAGAAACACAGAACCCAAAAATAAAAACAAAGAAAAAGTGCAGCAAATACTAAAAACACCTAAACAACTGAATAAGATGCTCCAAACTAAAATAATAAAATCAAAAGTTCAGCAGACCACTAGGGGGGGCTTGTCCACCAAGTCACATGGGACAAGACCCTATGTAAATACATTTTAGCTGAGCAGCCACTTTCTAAAGTCATAATACGGTACTTTCATGCAAGGATACAATGTATCAAGTAAAGAGGTTAATGTAAGGAAACAAAATGTAGTCTCACGTTGTTAATCTGGCTCGTTCAGGCTGTCACTCCTTTGCTTAATGCAGCTTAAAACATTCAATGGATTGGGGAAAAGAAATAAGAATACGTAATAAATATATAATTCATCCAACATGACATTTCTCTTTTCGACGTCCTCCTAAAGCACTTGGGCCAAACCTCGTTCAGGCTGTCACTCCTTAATGCAGCTTAAAACATTCAATGGATTGGGGAAAAGAAATGAGAATTATAAATACATGTATATAATTCACCCAACATGACATTTCTCTTTTCGACGTCCTCCTAAAGCACTTGGGCCAGGCCTCGTTCAGAACTGGTCCGCCTGGTGGAAGGATAGCTTCTCGAAAAAATTTGGAACAATCTGCCCCCAACGTTCGACAGGCCACTTCCTTTCCTGTTTTTAATTCACTTTTAAAATCATCTGTTTTCACTGACTTTTAACCCAGTATGATTTGATTTGTTGTTTTGTGTTTTCCTTGGATGCTTTAAATTAAAAAAATAATAATTTAAATTACTGCCAAATGTTGTTTTTTATATTGTTAATCACTTTGGTAACATCTGCTGTTTTTAAATGTGCTTTATAAATAAATTTGACTTGACTTTTCCTCCCCTGCATGTTTACTCACCTGAATGAGGGCGAACAATGGAGCTCAAGATTACCAACTCTTAATCGTCCCTCTGCTCCATTTTTTTCAGTTGATGAAGAGACAGAATAAAACAAGAGCCAGTTTCATGGCTGCTAAATCACGTTAGCACCAGCACAAAGCAAGAACAGAGCAAACCCTTCACTGCAGATTTTTCCAATTCCCTTTGTAGCTCCACACGCTCAGGAAAGAATCTGCATGACTGTACCACTTTCTGTGGCATTTCAACAGCCCAGTTTCATGAAACGATAACTATGTAGAGTGACCAAAAAACAAGCATGGCCGCCATGATTAATTGAACAATTTGCTTCTTTTCAGTCTTTAAAATCCTTCAAAAGACTTAACATTTATAATATATTGATAAATCTACAAATACAACACAGTACAAGCAAACGAACTGTTCCAGCCTCGTGAAAGTGATAGCACACATCTCTGAGTCTGGCCGGTCGTTTTGATATAATTTTGTGGGGGTTCACTTTGTGGTTCGGTCCGTATTAAAGTTGAAAAAGATAACTTTTTCTGGTGTAGAATAATAAGTGGGCAGTAACCAACTAGTTCCTGGATTTGGAGATTCATTACGTCTTTGTTCACAAATTACGTTGTCATGGTAACTCGAAATGCCAATAAAAGTAATAGCACACATCAGGGGGTCGAGCCAGTCGTTTTGATATAACTTTTGTGGGGGTAGACATTGTGGTTCGGGCCGCATTAACGCTCGACGACAATGTAGACACACGTTCGGGCAGCCCCCAATAATACTTTCCATAAAACGCTTTTTATCTCCTCTAAAAAGTTCTCTCCCCCACCGGTGAAACTTAAGCTGTGGTTTGTTTCCCTCCATCTCTGTGAATGAACTGATCTCAAGTTTGCTGGTTTACATCATGCCCTTCATATATTTCAAACTATGCTGTCTGTAATTAGCGTCTCATGAACCACGGGACCAATTTTAATGAAACTTTCAGAAAGTATTCACTGGTTGTACGTCTACAACTTTTTATCTATTTGATGAGATCCTTGCACTGTTTTCTTTTTTTTTACCATATCAGCATTATTTCTGTGATTCAAAACAGCCATATCTGAATGTCTGAGCAGCTTTTTAACCTTTTACAGAGAAATCATAGCAACGTTGACTTGATTTTTTTCACCCTGTAGCTGGAGGCTTTAAAACAAACAAAAAATGTTTTCCACTTGAGAGAAAAATGGAGGTTATGTCTATAACCAATGTTCCCTGAGGGAGGGGAACGAGTTACAACACATTAGTATGGGGAATTACGCCCCCGCGCATTCATCTGTGAAGTTTCTTTCATCACGCCTGTCGAGGCCAATGAGACTTCTGCATGAGCAGGAGGCCCCGCCCTCCTGGTATAAAGCATGCAGCGCGTCTCATTTCCATCATCTGCAAGCACTTTGCCGAGCTTTTAAAGCGTTGATGGGGCCAACTTGTACCTCATTCCCCTCCCTCAGGGAACATTGGTTATAGACATACCGTAACCTCCAGTTCCCTTTCGGTCGGTACACTCGGTACAACACATTAGTATGGGGATATACCCTCACGCCCCAGAAATGCAAGCAGGAAACTTGGCCTCCATTTGTGACAAGCAGGAGGACGTTCATTGCTCCTGTGCTGAAAGAACAGCCTGGGTGATGTCACGTGTTGTGACGTCCAAGCTGTAGAACTTTGTGAACGTGTTAGGAGATGCCCAGTTAGCAGCAGAACAAATATCTGCCCCTGGGGCACCTTCAAAGAGTGCCCAGGAGGTGGCCAAACCTCTGGTTGAATGTGCATGCACCCCACTGGGTGCTTGTTTGCCCTTACTAGTATATGCTCTAGAAATGGCCTCTGTAACCCAATGGGAGAGGCGTTGTTTAGAGACAGAGCTTTACCAGCAACAGGGTTAGCAAAACAAACAAACAGCTGGTTGGTTTTATGCCAGCTTTTTGTCCTTTCCATGTAGACTATTTCCATGTACACTATTATCAACCCCTAAAATACCAGGCAAAGCTGCAACTATCTTCTTACAAACAGTATGAACACCATATCTTGCTGCATCAAGATTAAGGGTCTTGCTCAATGGCCCAGTGTGAGACAAATGAGGGTGGACCCACATCCCTGTGGTTGTTTCACCTTTTCCACCCATATTTTGATGATGGTATAGAGATATGAACCGGTGATCTTCCAGTCAGACCCACCTTCTCAACCCTCTGCACCACTACTCTCATTCAGCAGCTATACTATTCGTTATCAGATTGGATCAATTTGTTGAAAAACATAATATTCTAACAAACAGTCAAAATGGGTTCAGAGCAAAGAATTCCACATATATGGCTCTCATGGAATTAATGGAAGAAGTAACTACTGCTGTTGATCAAAAACCACAGAGTGTGTAGGTGTGTTTGTTGATTTAATAAAAGTGTTTGATACTGTTGATCACACTATCCTCCTTGATAAATTACATAAATATGGTATCAGAGGATTAGCACTGCAGTGGGTATGTAGTTACTTGAGGTAAAGGAAACAGGTGGATGATGTGAAATCTGACCACAGCATATTGCATGCAGAGTTCCTCAGGGATCGGTGCTAGGACCAAAGTTATTTATTTTATATGTACTGTAAATGATTTGGTAAAGGTGTCAGGACTCCTTCAATGCATTCTTTTTGCTGATGATACCACATTTTTTAGGTTTGGTAAAAATATTGAACAGATATTGGAATTAATGATGACTGAACTTGTTACTTCAACAATACTTGTTACTTCAGCCATCCATCCATCCGTTCATCCATCCATCCTTCCACCTGTTCATCTGTTCATCCATCCAACATCATCCATCTGTTCAGCCATCCATCCCCTATCCTCCATCTGTTCAGCCATTCATCCATCATCCATTCTTTTATTCATCCATCATCCATCCATCTGTTCAGCCATCCATCCATCTATTCAGCCATCCATCCATCTATTCAGCCATTCATCCATCTGTTCATTCATCCATCCACCTGTTCATTCATCGGTTCATCCATCCATCATCCATCCATCTGTTCAGCTGTCCGTCCATCGGTTCATCCATCCACTATCCATCCATCTGTTCATATATTCATCCATCATCCATCTGTTCACCATCCATTGATCTGTTCATCCATCCATCCAATATCCATCCATCTGTTCATTCATCCATTATCTGTTCATCCATCCATCTGTTCACCCATCCAGTCATCCACTGATGTGTTCATCCATCAGCCATCCATCTGTTCAGCCATCCATCCATCCATCCATCCATTATCTGTTCATCCATCCTTTTTTAACCCCCTTTTTTCTTTCTGGGTTGTGGAGGAGCTGGAACCCATCTGGGGTACATCCTAGCCATCACAGGAGTCCATCACCCCACACAAGACACCAGAATTCAGAACCTGCAACCTTCTTGTTGTGAGGCGACAGTGGTAACCACTGCTCCACTGTGCCACCCTAAAAGGTATTCAGTCTCAAAACATACTTGAAAACTTTTAACAAAGCTAACACAACTCACTAAATGTTTTAAAAACATTACATGTAAAAACTGCTGCTTATTTTATCATAAAATTAAAGCTCTGTAATAAATCATTTACTATCAGTTTTAAATATTAGGACAAAACAAGAGCCCCTGTTGATTAAATTTAAACACTGAACCATTTGAATCCAGTTTATATACTGTATCTGTGGAAAATGCATATTATTATTTATAAAAAATAAAATCATATAAATGCATTGTAATAAACTGTTAAGAGTACTAAGACCAAGTTTTTTGTTTGATTGTGATTTACTGAATTTCTCATGATAAAGGTACAGACCTTTATTTACTCCAGCTTTTGTTGTTTTTATCTAAGGTAAAACATTTCTTTTTAATTCTTATGGTTACCACAATCATTTGACACGTTTGTCAAATGCCTAACTTTAATGAATCCAAATATATTAAAATATAATATACAGGTATAATTATCCAAATATAAAAGTTTATTGTGTGTGCAAAACTTAATTTTCTGTTTTTTTTTTTCCTGTAACTTATTTCAAATGCAGGAAAAGTGTTTAAACTTTTAGAGATAAATCACCCTGTGTGGCTGAGTGTTAGAAAAACAAAGTACTCTTTGCAAAATATTGTAACACCACCGCTTGAGGTGGAGAAGTGTCACGAACACATCTGAAGGTCGTGGGGTGGAGAAGGAGTAACCACGCTGAAAGGGAATAGCTTGGCTGCACGGACTTTATTCAGCTCTTCAATACAACGTCATCCCCTCATGAACGCTGCCCGCGTCTGCCGTTGTTTTCGCCCGCTTAACCTGAACACACCCAAAAACCCACGAAGAAAAACCCACGAAGAAGAAGTCTCTTAAAGACACAGTAACCTAAATACGTAACTGCCCAAATAAATCATCTTACATCAAAATAAATCATCTTACATACTTCCCCCTCTTTAAATGAAATGTCCTCATTTCAAAATAAGGTAACCATAGTAACAATAAGAGAAAATAAATCATCTTCCCAAAACACAATCTCAGAACAATAAACAAACAAAGTCCACATATAGAACAGTTTTTTTTTTTTTTAACTTTGTCACGACAACAGTCGTTGTGGCTTCCTAACCATGCGCCCACACCTGGTGACAACTGTACCCTCAGAAGGCGGCAAGCTAAGAGGTGTTTGCGCCGGCTGCTGGGAGACTGGTTCAGTTTGTCTCCTTGGTGAAAGTGTCAATGACCTCGCAGTTTCTGCTGTCTGTGCTGTTTGGCCAAAGATCAAGGGCAATGAGCCAGACAAAGCTGTGTACTTCGGCAGCGTGTTCATGTTTGTCATTGGGACAGATTGATTGCCCTCCCTTGTTAATGTGTCTGTGGAACCACGATAAGGTTTCAACCGATCATAGTGGATGACCTTGGTCGCAGCCTGAGGGTGTTGCACATCCACCAGCTTGTAAAGGAGCCCTTTGTCGTCCACAGATACAACCTTATATGGTCCAGTCCAGTTTGGAGCAAGCTTCTGTCGTTGTGTGGTGGGATCATCCATCCATACCAGATCACCACAAACGTATGGCCTGAACCTCGTGTCCTTGTTGTAGTAGTATTCCCGTTTTTGTCTCTGTTCTTCACTATGTAGAAAAACAGTCTCAAAAGCAGCGTCCATCCGTCGAGCTAGTTCTGCACCATAGTTAGTCGGACTATCAGAAACTGTTGGCGATGAAACATGAACAGTAGCCGGTAGTCTGGGCTCTCTGCCATGCACAAGGAAGTAAGGAGAATACCCTGTGCTCGAGTGTGGCGTAGAGTTGAATGAAAGCACCACAGCAGGAAGGTAGTGGTCCCACTCACCCCCATAGTCCTGGATGAGTCGAGCCAACTGTTCTTTCAAAGTCCTGTTAAATCTTTCCACCATACCATTCCCTCTTGGGTGATATGGGGAGGTCCTTTTCTTTGTCATCTGTAGTTTCTGACAAATGTTTTGTATAATTTCTGACTCATATTGTCGTCCCTGATCCGACAACAGTTCCTCAGGGACACCATGTTCAGGGATATACCTTTCACAGAGTAACTGTGCTACCGTGGCAGCCCTTTGATCAACCATAGCATATGCATTCACATACTTGGTGAAATGGTCCTGTACCACAAGCACATATCTGTTTCCCACAGATGTGACTGGCAGTTCGGTAATGTCCGTACAGACCAACTGAAATGGTCTTTCAGTCTGAATAGATTGTAAAGGAGCTCTGTGCTTTGGTACAACCCTCCTAAAAGCTTCACATGTCTTACACAAGTTACAGAACTGCTCAATATCAGATCTCATTCCTGGCCAATAACACACTGTCAATGCTTTCTTAAATGTTCGTTCAGCACTGTAATGACCAGAACATGGATTACCATGAAAAAATTGCATTGTCTCTGTAACCAGTGCCACTGGAATTAACACTTGATAAACCTCAGGTTTGCCAGGCGGTGTTTGACCTTTTCGACACAACAAGTTATTACATAGCAACAAGTTATGAAACTGCCACCATAGTTTCCTCTGCATTTTACCTTTTACCTGTCTGAGGTAGGGACGTTTCTTGTTTTTAACCCAATTATGCACTTCCCCGAGAACAGGATCAGCAAGTTGTGCATTTACAATGTCCACGTTATGGGCAGATAATGTCTGTTGTAATGTGTCAAACCCCACATTCACATGTGTCCTATCAGTGTCCACACAACAAACTTTTGGTACCATATCGGTCCTCTCTAAATGTTCAGGGGTCGAGCATGACCCCTCATCATTACCCCTCGCCTCAGACAGTGAGACAGATTGTCCTGTATCACTAGGCGAAGAGTGAGCTTCAGGTAGCGTCGTACTTGTCATCTCAATAGAGTCCTGTCCCAATGGTATCCGTGACATGGCATCTGCATTTGTGTGTTTCTTACCCTCTTTGTGAGTGATTGTCCATTGATACGGATCGAGCTCCAACGCCCAACGACCCCTGCGTCCTGTAGGGTCATGCGTAATGTCCATTTTCCTTAAACTAAGCAAAGGACGATGATCAGTAATAATGGTGAAAGGATTGCAACTCAGGTAATGTCTA
Source organism: Garcialebias charrua (assembly GCA_038048925.1). Classification (NCBI taxonomy): domain Eukaryota; kingdom Metazoa; phylum Chordata; class Actinopteri; order Cyprinodontiformes; family Rivulidae; genus Garcialebias; species Garcialebias charrua. The sequence goes on along the minus strand of JBBPBX010027484.1, from coordinate 906 downwards.
AAGTGTCTGACTGACCACACAATAGCATACAGTTCTTTGTCATAGGTAGACCATTTTCTCTCTGTTTTTGACAGTACATGACTTGCAAATGCCACCACCCTTTCTTGTCCCTGTTGTATCTGTGATAGTACTGCACCAACTGCCAAATTAGATGCATCTGTGCTCAGAATGAATGGTTCATCAAAGTTTGGAAATGCCATTATTGGAGGAGAAGTCAATGCCTTCTTAAGTGTTTGAAAAGCTGTGCTACAGTCATCTGTCCATTCAAACACAACTTGTTTTTGGGTAAGTCTATGTAGAGGCTGAGCAATAAAGGCATATTGATGCACAAAACGTCTGTAATATGAGCACAGTCCCAAAAAGGCACGTACCTCTGTCGGCGAACGTGGAACAGGCCAGTCACTAATGCGTTCACTGTTGATTGGGTCCACCGTCAGTCCCTCTCGTGACACAATGTGTCCCATGTACTTCACAGCAGGTTTGCAAAAGTCACATTTCTTAGGGTTTAACTTTAACCCTGCTTGTCTGAAGCGAGTGAGAATGTCTGTGAGATTGCCTAGATGTTCTTCAAATGTTTTTCCCATGCAAATGATGTCATCCAAGTAAATGACACAAGTTGTCCAGTGTAGACCTCGCAGAACCAGCTCCATGAGCCTTTGAAAGGTTGGAGGTGCGTTTTTGAGTCCCATGGGCATGACCTTAAATTGGTACAAGCCATCACCTGTAGTAAATGCAGTCTTTTGTCTGTCTGCAGGATCCATTTGTACTTGCCAGTACCCACTAGACATGTCCATGGTAGAAAAGTACTGCGAACCAGACAACGCGTCTAAACTGTCATCTACTCTTGGTAGGGGGTGTGCGTCAGTAATAGTGACAGAGTTCAGTTTTCGAAAATCTACACAAAAA